>JAUMHM010065586.1:0-14314 GCA_032362435.1 Melikaiella ostensackeni
GTTAATAAATCATTAGCAGTCTGTTGGGATAAATCCCAATCCATCCGCAGAGGAAGTTTTCTGTTGTGCATTTTTATAGATTCCTTCCTCACCCGCATGGATGTTAATGTTATACAAGAAAATAACGGAAAATCCCACATTTCTTATTATTTTATGAGAAAAACAATATTTCTAAGGCCAGAATTGGTAAGAAAGCTCGTATACTGCAACTTTATTCGTAACATTTTTTATGTTCCCATAATGAATTTCAAGATGCAAAAAATGATAAAAACTTGAATTTTCGTATCTTCTAACAGCTATTGCGCATTTCTCGACTCCATGCCATTAAAAATTAAAAATATGTGGTCGGACATGTATATGCGGAATAGTTAAATATAACAAAATATTCAGAAAAATGAAACTATGTTTATGATCTGGAACGTAAAATTGCAAAAAATGTAGAAGAATCGGTTTTCTCGCTACTATGACAGTTTTAGTACGTTTCCTACAATCCTGTAAATTGTATTCTGGCATTATTTGGCCGTATATTTGAAAAGTAAAAAAATAGTTTTGTGACTGCCAATAAATAAAATATATTTTGTTTATTTTCGGTTCAAGAAAATGCCACGATACAAGTCAGAATTCAAAGGATTGTAGAAAATGTACTATAACTGCCATAATAGCGAGAAAACCGATTATTTTACATTTTTTAAAACTTAAGTTTACTCAAAATGATCATAGTTATGATTTTTTAAATATTTTTATACACTTTGCTATTGCACGTACATTACCAGCAACATATATTAAATTTTTAATGGGCAGAGAGTCAAGAATTGTGCGATAGCTGTTAGAAGATAGAGAAAATTCAAGTTTTCATCATTTTTTGCAACTTGAAATTCATTGTGGGAACATAAAAAGTTTTATGACAGGGTCACGAATCCACTTGCAGTATACAACTTTTTCTACCAATTTCGGCCTTCGAAATATTGTTTTTCTCATAAAATAATAAGAAATGTGCGATTTTTCGTTATTTTCTTGTATAACATTGATGCGGGTGAAAGAGGAATCTTTTTTTTCAATGATACTTTAGGGGGGTCATTTTGAACCCAATCAACAATTTTTCCATTATCTCCCAATTAGAAATTGAAAAAGAAATTTTTGCACTGCGCCATAGTGATCATGATGATGAAAGTTTTAATTTGAAATTTTTTCGCTAATGAAAATTGTATCAATTAAATATGTTGTTAAAAATCGAAAAAGTGAATGAAAATTATTTTAAATGAAGATTAAAAATTTTCAAGATTTTTACCATTTCTGTGTAGTATTTCCAACAAAATGTTCAGCAATTAAAAAATTTCAATAGTTTGTAATAATTCCAAAATGTGGACGAAATTCGTTTTCATTCCTTAAGAACTCTTTCTGGGTCCAAAGCATAAAAAAATTAGAACTACAAAAATTTTCTGGACACTCTCCCCCCCCCCCTGAAAACAAGGTATAATCTTTAATAATGTAAACATGGAAGTATTTACTGAGTAATTATTATTATAAACTAGCAATATTATATGCGCGCCACAGAGCGCGGAAAACATTGCATTGCCATTCAATAATATACAAATATAAAACAAGCTTCCAGTTTTAAATTGTACAGTTTAATCACTTCAAAAAAATAATTTGAGAGGCACTGAGTTTTGAATAATCAATTTAGAACATTATGAAAAATTCATCGTGGCCGCTAAAATGCAAGAAAAAATTCCCGGTCATTTCCCGGATAGGAAAAATTTTTCCCAGTCATTAATTTAAAAAATTTTAATCTTTTAAAGCTGAAAATTTTGAATTTGATGTTATAAAAACTAAACGGCAAATTAAATCAGTCCAAGTAGAACTTTTCTGTACATGAAACATTTAAAATAAGAAAATTCTCGTTTCCAATTCAGAACAAAAATTAAGACTAAAATTTCTTCTTTTTCAACTCAATGAGAGTCTTAAAAATATAACATTTTCCTCTTCCAGTTCAGAAAAAGAAATTCTTCCTTGTATCTTAGGAAAAATGTTAAAAATACAAAACAAACAAAATTATAAAACAAAATTTCCTTTCTTTCAACTGAGTAAAAATGTTATAAATAAAAAATTTCTCTCTTCCAATAAAAATAAAATTTATAATAAAAAACTCCCTCTTCCAATTCAGGATTGAATGAAAAACCAAAATTTCTCCTTTTTAAGTCAATAAAAATGGAATAATTTAAAATTGTAAGCCTTCCAAATTTAACTACATACTCCAAAAAACGTTCAAAATGACACTTTAAGTATTGGAAACTTTCCAAATTTAACGATTCTAATCTTCTCTTGAAACAAAACACTTTCTAAATTATAATTGTGAAATTATAATGCTTTTTGTACTTGAATGTTTCAAAGTCAAATAATTTTACTTTAAATCGTTTAAAATTAATAATTACCAAATTGCATGGTTCAAAATCGAAAATTTAGTATTTGAAAACTTTAACGATTCGCAATTATCAAACAAATCATTCGACTATTTGTGCTCTCAATTTGAAATGGTTCAATTTTGAACAATTTCAAACCATACAATTCTGTAAGCTTCAGTTTTAAATCATTTGGTTTTGAAAGCTTGATTTAAAATTGTTCATTCAAAACGAACAATCAAATATTGCTCAAATTTGAAAGACTAATTTTTTGAAGTATTCAATTGAAATTGTTCGACTTGAAACGTTTTAAATTTGTCAATGTCCTCTAATTATGAATCTACAAATGTGAAATTATTTGAAAATTGAATATAATTCATCAATTCGATTTTATTGATACTAAATTACGTGTTTAAGTCTTCTGTAACTATTTAAGAAAAAAAACGTGAATATATTATTTAACAAAAAAGTTGTTAATTTTTTTTGTGACTTTGCAAAAATCATGAATTTCAATCTTCAAGCGCTTCATTTATCGAGTGAATTTTTAGCAACGGAAAACTTCTGGCGAGAAACTTCTAGACTAAGGTTCAAAGAAGTTTTCTGAAGAGTTTTAGTTCAATCGTGTTATTGGTCATTCTCTTCAGTTTCTTCGGCATTTGTACACTGAGTTGTTACTTTGAAAAAATACTTTTCGAAAAATTCGTTTCCTTTAGCACTTAAATAATTGTAGAAATTTTTTACATCCTTTATTTTGGCCGCTTTTAATCTAATTCGAGGTAGAGGACTTTTTGAAAGTTTTTCTAGTTAAAGTGTAGGCTTAAAGACAAAAGAGGTTGAATTTTGCAATTCGTAATTGTCATAAACATTCACTTTTCCATCAGGAGAAATATTTAAAATGAATGCTTTACTGATTTGGAAGTTTTTTGGCTTTCGAATTTTGCCTTTGAATCTTTTTTCAAAATCTCGCAGAAGATCTCCACATTTCTCGACCATCGTGAATAAAGAAGAACGAACATTGCGAATAATTTCCACATATTCAGCTTCAGTTTCATTTCATTCTAATCTTTTTAATTTCTGCGAATAGGTGCCAAAATTCTTATCGCACTGGCAATAGGAATGTCCTTGAACTGGAAACACATATTTTATTTCACTTTGCAAAGAACTGCTAACAAAACCAAAAAATAAAACACTGTATTTTTTATTTTATTTTGTTTTATTTAATATTTTTTGTTTTTATGTACTTTTTCTTGTTAAAGACTTGACAATTTTTGGTAACATTTTTCTCCACAGCAGGATTCAATAGGTTTGAAATATCTCTCTGGGATTATAATACTTTTAACAGTGACTTTCTTAGTTTTCGAATTTGTAATGTATTCTTTTCCTTAAAATAATAACAAAAAATGCTATCAACTTCTTTATTAAAAAATAAAAATAATTACTTCAGGCTCTCTATAAATAATTTAATAAAAGAATTACTTAAATCAAGAATAAAAAATAGTCCTGAAATATTACCTTTACGATAAAACTTTATTTGAAATTTTTATTAACGGTTTCCAATCGTACCTGATTTCTGGAACATTTTTTCCTATTTTTAATCCATAACCTTTCATGCCTATTTCTTTTCCTACCTCGATTCATTTTGAGATTCTTTCTTAAATTAATAGGGTATTAACTAAAGCAAACCTATCTCAAAAATAATACTTTTGCAGCTATTCTAAGAAATAATTCATTCACTGGTTCTTTACTTTAATTATAGTATATTTTAAAAGAGAACTTCAAACGATTGCTATTATTTGTTTTGGTATCCGACTTGACTTTCATATCGTCCGCTGCAACACGTTTGTAACCGAGGATGCACATGCGTAGGGCAGCGTCAAGATTGCCGCTTGCCACTTGAAACATTCCTAATTTTTTAACCATTAATCCGATTGAGCTGAAACTTTCCAGAAAACTTCTTAAAAACTTAATCAATAACTTTCTCACTGGAAGTTTTCCGTTGCTTAAAATTCGCTCGATAAACGAAGCGCTCGAAGGTTGAAATTCATGATTTTTGCAAAGTCTCAAAAGCATTAAGAGCTTTTTTGATTATAAGAATATTTACGTTTTTCGTTCTTATATAGTTTCAGAAGAATTAAACACGTAATTTAGTATTGATAAAATCAAAAAATTTCGAAAATTCGCTAAGCTAGCCCGAGTTGAAGAATAAAAAAATTTAATTTTTTTGTTTTCGAAAAATCTATTTCTTACCAATTACTTCAAGAACTACAAAACCTACAAATTTTTGCAAGAGGAAAAAAATGCACCTTGAAATTCTCTGTAAGTATCAGTCCTTAAAATTATAATTCGAACGATTTTTAAAATTGACTTTCAGGACAATACTTGTCACCCTGAATCCACGCGTATACTTTTTTGATCGCGAGAGGTTCCCTAGTAGGTTATTATTAATAATTCCAAAGTTAATAAGACGTGAATAATCATTTTTGATTGTAACAATTTTGCATTCTGTTTTCCGTAGAATATATATTTTTTTTTTAACAAGAAATTTTGTACTACACACTTTTCAATTTAGTACTGCACACTTTAAAATCGGAACAGCAGTAAGTGGGTCGACTTGTACACAGTTTTAGGCCCTTAACTCCTTGCACATTCAAAACTTTGATGTTGCGGCTCTACTAAAAAACTGGTTCCTTCGGAATCTGTCAAAGTCAGGTTTAATCAGTAGTGGTTCTTTTGGAAACAGTTGAGAATGATATTAGGCGTAAAGGCTCTTTCACACCCCATATTTCTGCAAATGCCACCGGAGCCAGAGTCCCTGGTTGTTTTCAGCGGGAAATGAATTCTTTTATAGAAAAATCACTAAGAATCTTTCGAAACTCACAAATTCCAGCATTTAGAGGTTATATTGGGTGTTTTTGGCAGGAAATGGACTATTTTATAGAAAAATCATTAAGTCCCTTTAAAACCTCATAAGTTCCGTTATTTTGATATTATGTTGGATGTTTTCTAGGGGAAATGGATTATTTAATAGAAAAATCACTAAGGGTTTCGTCCCATATCGGCGTTTATCTTCCTAGTTCTGCGTTCAGCGTTTTGTCACTAGGCATTTCAGCCAATGACAGAGTGTCTGAGGATGACTAGAGGGATGTCATGGGCTGAAATGTCTAGTGACAAAACGCAGACCGTAGAAATGGCAGAATAACGTGATAATGGGATCTCACAAGTTCCATTATTTTGACGTTATGTTGGATGTTTTCTGGGGGAAAAGAATTATTTTATAGGAAAATCACTAAGTCCCTTTGAAAACTCACAAGTTCCATTATTTCAAGGTTATGTTGGGGATTTTCTGGGAGAAATGGATTATTGGATAGAAAAATCACTTAGGCAGCCGTCCCATGTCGGCGTTTTTCTGCCTAGTTCTGCGTTCGGCCTTTTGTCACTAGGCATTTCAGCCAATGACAGAGTGTCTGAGGATGACTAGAAGGATATCATTGGCTGAAATGCCTGGTGACAAAACGCGGACCTCAGAACTAGCAGAAAAATGTGATAATGGTACGACTCCCTTAAGTCCCTTTAAAACCTCATAAGTTCTGTTATTTTGAGGTTATGTTAGGTGTTTTCTGGGGGATTGAATTATTTTATAGAAAAATCTATAAGTAAACTAAAGTAAACTAAATAATATTTTCGCGAAATAATATAATTTTTCTGCAAAAATATGCAACTGTAACCCTGTAAGTAGCAAAGCATTTTGCAAACAAATGTTTCGCATTAGTAGACATTTTCAAACAAGACCTGACTATTTTCGCGAAATAATATAATTTTTCGCAAAAATTTGCAAACATAACCATGAAATTAGCAAAGCAGTTATTTTTAGATAAGACCTGATCATTTTTGCGAAATAATATAACACTCCAGCCAAAATATACAACCATAACCTCGGAATTAGCATAGCTATTTTGTGTATCTTTTAGAACATCTACTTCAGCTCCCTCAGTGACGGACGTTTTTAAAATCAATTACCGATATTTTCAATCTTATATATTCGTAATTCTGTGTTTATGAAGTATAAAGTGGGATTCACTTTTGCATTTCATGCCTCATGCGACGCAAAACCGATTTCTGGATTTTCGCACAATCTAAAAAATCATAGGTAGGGTCGAATTAAGGTACTGTATTATACAGGAGTGCTTCACCGCCATTTCAATCGCCATTTTCGTACCTTCTAATTTGGGGCAAAGTTCAAGCTGTATACTTTAACAGTTAAATTAAGTTAGATTCTAACCCACCACTAATCGCCAAGTATAATAATTAATAAATATCTCTGAATCAAAAATGGTGTATTGCAGTGCACCAACATGCTACCGCAATCACAATTTGTTTTTAAATCATAATTTGAAGTGTGCGCCAAGTACAGTGGTACGAACATGGCGGTCGAGCACACCTGTATAATCTGATACCTGGAGTCGAATGTATCCCAGCCGTAAAACTCACGCTCGTGAATGTGCTTTTATGTTTACAAACACACCAATTAACCTAAAAAAGATGTTTACAGAAAAGTCCTTGTTATCATTTAAAATCATATAAAATATTTACAGCTTGAGTTAATTAATTCAATATCTTCGTTATTGTATTCATTACAAATACAACATGACTTTGTAGAGTTTTTTTTATTAAATTATAATAATTGTCAAGTGGAAAGTTACTTCTCTGAAAGTTGTTTCTTTCCGTGACAATCTGTCAACGAAAGCGGTTCTATTGGACGACATAATTTGATTCCTTTGAACTTATTTTCGACAATGAGTGAATTTCATTTCGCAGCAATTCTGTTTTGTTGCATCTCTACTGGAACACGAAAATTCATTCTATTTAACACTCTAGTTTTGTCAGTGTAGGGCTAGTTAATCCTTTATGGAACAGGTAGTACATACAGGTATACATAATAGGTGTAGTAATGTTACAGCGATCGATTTACAAATATAAATTAGAAAGAAGAAAAAGTAATCAACAACAGTGTAAAAAAATAACGATATACAATGCACATAATTAGATGCAGAGCATTAAAATCTACGTAATGTAAAAATATACATATGCACATATATACCTAATTACAAGTAATACATTATCACGCAGTCTCATACGCCAGTATATCTTATGTGTTACCAATTTACCAGTCAGTGATTTGACGAGTCGGATTTGAAGTATTAAATAAGTAACAAAAAAGAAGTTTTCTGAAGTGGTATTGTGAGGATGCATTTCTAATTGTTATAGGTATTTTTTTCCAAAAACGTGCACCACGAATAATAAACGACATTTGCATTTTCCTATCACGGAGTTTGGACTGTGTTTGTTGATCTTTATCAAAAAAGTGCAAGAGATTAAAAAGGAATTGCGGAGCTTCCGTGCTGATTATGCTATACAGCAGGTTGCCCATAAAAATTGTCTATTTTTGGCAACGATAAGAAGTCCAACTCTCTCTTCAAAATGGGTTATATGTTCACTTTTTGTGATGTTATATATGAACCAAATGTAAGCACTAAGCATACGCTCAAGTTTGGCATTAAGCTCGTCAGTAATATCGTCATATACCAGGCAGCCGTAATCAAAGAAAGGGAGGATAAGGCTTTTAACTAGGAGGATACGTGTTGCGATTCTCTAGTTCAAGTGATTCTTCATTCCTATTTAGCTGTTGGAGGACTTTAAAGGTTTTTCTTGAAATAACCGCAACTTGTTGTTTCCACGAAAGAGTGCGATTAAGAAAATAGCCCAGATCCTTAATAGATTCCATAAAGGGGACGCTACGTCCATCAATCAGAAGAGGAGGCAGGGTTGCAATTGTTTCAGGTGATGGAAAGGAAGGAGGTCCTATAATAATAGTCATTGTTTTAGCTGGGTTGAGAGTGAGACCAAAGGTCAAAGCCCACTGCACCACCAAATCGATATCCTCCTGCACCTGTTGAAGTGAGTTCCGAAGAGTAGCAATAGGCCCAGAGAGATAAAACTTAATATTGTCAGTATATTTTTGGTACTTGCAATGACCAAGCTCGCTACCAAAATCGAAGGTATAAATATTAAATAGATTAGGGCCAAGAGTGGATCCTTGAGGGACACCACTCTTGACCTCCCCACAAGCGATTTGAGCCTAGTTAATGGTAGATTATGGTTGACTGTGTCGAACGTCTTAGAAAAGTCAAAAAGGACAACAGCCATTAACTCTCTTATATCAATATTGCCAGTTTGAGGTCAGAAGTTACTTTATTTGACGCCGTAAGAGTTCTATGCCTGGCCCGAAACCCGGATCGCATTGGGTCAATTAGATTGTTAGAGTCCAGGCGCGATGTTGCTGATGGACAATGCACTTGAAGGGTTTAGATAGGGCACATAGGATGGGAATAGGTCGGAAATTTTTAAGAGAGATGGGATTGGATATTTTAGGGACAGGGTGAATAAGCGCCTCTTTCCAGTTGTCAGGGTAAGTCCCCACCTGGAGGGATGCATTGTAGATATGCAAGAGTGCGCATGAATGGATTAACGAGATTCCCATTGTCCCTATCTACTGTCATACAAATCCAGTTGTCTTCTTTGACAATTGACAAAAACAATGGACCAATTACCGGTAAAGCAAGACGAATAATTTTAGTTGAAGTACCATCTAAACCTAAAGCATTTGCTCTGACCGGGTGTAGTTTTTTAATTCAAAGAAGCTTTTTTATTACCAGTTCTTTTGGATTAATTTAAATTTTCATATAATCATGTTTAGGCATTTAGATTCAACACCTAGTAATTTTTTGGAAATTCATTTGCATCTGAAATTAACAGCAAACACTCGTCACAGGACGAATGTTGAGGCTTATTTTGTTTCATGTGAGTCTCACCCAGTGTTTTCCATGGCTTGTACGTCGCCACAGTATTTTTGATCGAGTGGAGTGCATTTGACGGTGAGAAGCAAAGCTACACGACAGAAGCGGATTGTGAATAAACGAGAGGAAAGACTTGATTTTCCCACTAGTTTTTCTTTTTTAACTATATTCTTTACTCTTTTTATTTTCCATGTGTTTCATGATATCAAGCCAATACATCAAAGTCACTTTTTCATCGATACGTCAAATACAAGCGAAAATATTTCATAATTTAAAAAAAATATAGGGTAATGTAGAGTTGAAACATGCTTCAAACATCTTATCCAAATTGTATTATTCAGCAAATATTGTCTCACATTTTAATCACATTAAATTCTATTATTGTAAAAATCGTAGCATTATCCGTGTGGAAAAAGGTCCCTCTAGCTCTTTGGAATGTTGGCCGTCACAGGCGGCCCTGTTTCTTTGCCCTCACGGTCGATTTGTTAAAGTTTCTAAGTTCAAAGGGTTAATATTTTTTTGACACTACAGATCTAGATGTTTGATTAGTTGAGATTTAACAAAAATGCATCTTTGTTGTAAATTTGATGAAATTTTTTTGGAAGTTGAACTTAAAAATCGCAGACATTCTATGAGGGTCCCCTACGGAGACCCTGATTGTTGCCCTCATGCCTCAGTTTACAAAAATCAAAGGATTTTTCTTGTTGTAATAAATTGTTTTTTGTGACAAATATTAACAATAACACATCCAAATGTACAGTTATTGAAGATAAAGATAATTTCAACAAATTTTGATGCGCGAGCGAAATGTCTGCCTGAAAAAAGTTATAAACATTATGGTAAGTTGGTCAAAAGAAAAAACGACAGTCTGATAAGATCCTGGTCATAGTTCAAGTCCCGGTCAATGCGCTAATATTTATGTTTTTTTAATTTTTTACATTTTCATACATAATAACGATCACATATATATTTTTGAAAATATGCTTCAAAATTATGAGGAGAGTATTATCAAAGGTATTTTTAAAAATTAAAAAGTTACTATCGAGCTAATTGCGAGGGGACTTTGAAGACCCCTCGAGAGAAACCATAAGTGCAACCATGAGGGGATCCCATACTGGATCCTTATGGATTAGCATGTCGTTCCTATGAAGGGCCACGCCTGGGTTGCCCTCATAGGCTCTTCATGGCCTGAGGGTAATCTATGAGGCAATCGATTTTTCTCTATAAATTAGAAAAATTATGGATTTTTAGGAATTCAACTAATTAATTAATCAATAATCCTCGCTAGATAAGGAAGCAAATAAATTATTGCGCTTTTTTTATATTCATGTTTTTTAAAAAATTATTTATTTTATATTACTTCGTGTTTTTGCGTCTTTTTTGTGTCAGCCTCGCACAGAAAAATACAAAGATGCATTTTCTTAAAACCGACCATAAGGGCCCTTTTTCACTCAAATGATATTCTTATCTTCTCTTCAACATAGAAGTGAAACAATGATTGTTATAGTAGGCACATCAAAATTAGGGTTCCTGAGTTTTATTATAAAATTCCTTTGAGAATTACAAATGACTTCAGTTCAAATTAAAAATAGCAAATACAATATCGATTTATAATTAACTGAAAACCTATCAAGGGCATTCATATTTAATGGAAGATATTAGTCAAATTTCAAGCCTGTCATAAATTTATATAATAATTGTATGAACTTCAGATTTTGCAAGCTAACTTATAAAATTATATAAATGATAGGAATGAGAATTAAAATTTTAAAAATTTTATCAAGTTAAATAAACTTACCATAATTGATAACAATCTTGACTTAGGATTTGAAATCCCTTTTTTCCATAAGAAAACGACTTACGAAAGTACCTAGTGTAATTTACTTCATTGTAACTTTTTTTATATCGTCAGACATTAAACCCTCTTAGCTCACATCCCTTCCCAAAACCCCCAATCACCCCAGCTCTCATAATAAGCCTTCAAATCAATACCTGACACATAATCATGTGGTTTTTTTCAATCTCTAAGATCCCCTGCCGTCTGCGGCCGGATTTTTTTTATTTGAAACGCTCGCATTCGCCTGAACATTTGGTCAGGGGAGTGGAAAACTGGAGAAAACTAAAACTCTTGAGCGCAGCCAGTTGCCAAGAGACGAATTTAGATGCAAAACATTCGATAGCATCGAGTGCCCACATTCATCGTCTGAGTCAAACCTCCGGTTCGACAGTAGTTAAACGTAGTGAAAAAACACGACCATGCCAGAATCCCGAAGGGTTACCCATCTGAGCGCTAACTTCACCCATCCGTGCTTAACATTTAGGATCTCGACGAGTCAAGAATCACTACTCAGCTATTGCTCTGCCGTGCAAAACAAGAAAACTCGTAACTTACATTTGGGTTTTGGCACCTGATTCGCAATTGTTTCTAATATATTTCAGTAAAAGCAATTGTGATTCAGGTTTCAGATCTCAAATTTAGGTTACGGGTTTCCTCTTTTATTATTTATACAGTTCAATATTTTGAACAAATAATCGTTTTGGGAAGTCAGCGAAGAATTTTTATTCTACAAGCTCTTAAACAACAAGCAGTATTAAATGAGAGACAAGAAAATTGAAATATTTTTAGCTCCTGGTGCGAATTTTCCGTGTAAGAAAAAGGTTGCGTCTAGTCGTCCCGAAATTCTGGACGACTAGCAATTTTGCGCTTTTGGCGCAAATTTTTGTGATTTTGGGATGACTAGCATTTGTCATACATTTGACTAGTCTTCCCGGAAAAATGCGCTTTTATAATCTTATTTCTTCTGATATATAATTTCCCTACTCATTTAAGTTCAGCTGCAAATTTTCGAAGGAAATAGTAAATAATAGAATATACATCAAATAGGAATTACTTTCAATCGAATCTCTTCTCTTTTTCTTAATGTTCATTCCGATAGGGGATTTGTAACGAGGAAAACAAATCAAATACTGATATTTCAAACATTTTTTCTGTGTACAATGACAGGGAAGCCTTCCCGCCGTTATGAGACCTTGTAAAGGGGTAGGGATGGAAGCTACATTATTTTTGTGATCAGTTCCAGGAGTGACTTTCCGCCCCTCCGAGGCATTATGCAGGGGTAGGGATGCGATCTACATTATTTCTGTGACCAGTCATAGGGGTGATTTTAATGCTACATTTAGAATATTTTTAAATGATACTATTATCATTTTTTAAAAATTTGCACTGAATTTGTTGAAATAGAAGAAAATAAAAAAAGCACGAGTACGCGAACGCAGGACGGCAGCGTTACTAGTACAGTAAGTCGCTTTTACTACTGGAACACGGCGAATTACAGTATTAAGAAAATTAAAGTCGGTAGTGATTCGGCGAAAAGTAATTCTTGTTTTATATATATTATATTTTTCTCTTCAATAATATGCAGCTGAACTCAAAGAATGTGTGAAAAATGCTAGTTTTCCCGGAATTCGGGACGACTAGCCAAAAGCGCAGGATTTGCTAGTCTTCCAGAATTTTGAGATGACTAGACACTTCGTAATGAAAAATAGGTATTCTAGTAGATTCTAATAGGAAAAACACGATATATACTCATCGCCGTAAGTTCTACAAGGAAGTGAAATCTGCTCCAGTATCAAAACCTACTGCTGTGTAAATTGCCTCCATTCAAATTTTATTGCCCTAAAAAAGTGTGTGAAATAACTGCAAAAACTCAGTCATTATAAGGTAGAAATCTTGAACGCCTCAAGAAGTTTCTTAATGAATGAAAATAACTGATGAGGTATCGTATTAATACATCTTGGATTTCGGATGATAGGGGTGCCAAATATTTAGTTGGCACAAGAACCAAATTAAAGAGTGCGCCGAGGGGATTCACTGGAAGTTGAGTCAAGAGAGAGTCTGGAACACTATAATTAGGGGTAAGTGCGTTAATGATGGCCCGTATTTGCCGGCAGACGTGGAAAGAGCTCTTTCAGCCATTGTCTGTCCTCCGACTGAATTGTCGTCTCATTCAGAGTGTTTGCCTTGTTTCTAAATATTTTTTAAATTTACAAAAAAGTCTCCTTATTAGAACACCATTTTAAAGTTAGAACATGCAAAGCCATTTCCAATTCTGAGAACTATATTTTAGATCAAATTTCAAAATACAGGATGGCTGTTTTAATCGAGGATGAAGATTCTGGGTCAATTCTTGGTTTTTTCACGGTTTGAAAAAATTTTCCACGGTCATTGAAATTAAAAAATTTGAACTCTTAAAACTGAAATTTGTTTAATTTGAAGTAATCAAAACTGAACTGAAAATTAAAGCATTCGAAGTAAAACTCTTCTGAATGCTGAACTTTTAAAATTTAAGTTTAAACCATTTTTAATTCAGGAAATTTTAATCTAAACGCTCAATAATTTACACGTATAAAGTGGAAGCTTTTAAATTTTTTAATTCTTTAATTTTTAAGCAAAATTTTTAACTTTTATGAATTGAACAGTTCACAGATTTCTGGCTAAAAATATAAATCCTCGCTGTCATGTTCAGTGCTCTAAACTATAACTAATCCTCTTTTTCAACTCACACTAATACAAATTTGAAATATAAAACATGTCCCTCTTCTATTTCAGTACGAAGATAAAAACAAAAAATTCCTCCTTTTATCTGAATGTTGAAAATACCAGAAAATTATTAGCCAAAATGTCCTCCGTTCCAAGTCAATAAAAATGATGAAAATAAAAGAAAGAAGTGCCTCTTCGAGTTTCGAAAACTTGAAAACAAAAGAATGTTTCTGTTTCAATGCAGAAGAAGTCGAAAACAAAAATTTTATCTCTTCCAACTCAATATGAATGTTAAAAATAAACTTCGCTCGCAAGTTTGAGCGCGCCTAGGGCGCGCGATTCGGTCGTCGCGCTTCGGTCTCCAAAACATAATCTCGCGCTCGGTGTTATATGTTCTTCATCTACAAATTACTCAATTTGTTTTTCATTCAAAGAGAGAAAGGGAATTTATTTACTTAAGGCTCTATCGGCCTTAAGGAATACATTCTCATCATAATATTCGCGCTTTGCGCTCGATTTTC
>JAUMHM010065653.1:0-14311 GCA_032362435.1 Melikaiella ostensackeni
TTTCTCGTGAACATTTTCTGGTAGGAGGAATAGTTTGTATTTTAAGTATGGAAAATGATATTGGCATATTTTAATTTCAATTTTTGAGCCAAACGACGCAGGATAAAAAAAGTCAGAAGAGTAGAATTTGTGCTTTCAAAAAGTCAAATGCCCTAGGAGCGCTCAAACTTGCGAGCGAAGCGCGCGATGAGAATGTGCCCTCGAAGCGGGCAGATTTTTTGATTTAGAAAATGAATTATCAACCCAAAAAGACGAATTATTGACAAATGACTTTAATTGTCAACCAAATAGTTGAATTTTTAACTGAAAAAAAAATTTTTCACCCAGATATTTGAATCTTTAACTCAAAACAAACAAATTTTCAACAAAAAATGGAGTAGTTGAATTTTTGATTAAAAAAATCAATTTCCAAGTGAGATGATGCATCTTTAACTACAAAAAATGAGTTTTTTTACAAAGTAGTTGAAATTTAAACCAAGTAGTTGATTTTTCAACCAAAAAAATTAATTGTCAGCCAAACATGTGGCTGTTGATATTTCAGTCAAAAAAGATTTTAATTCAATACAAAACACAGTTTAATTCAATCAAAAAAATAAATTTTCATCGGAAGAGTTCAACACTCAACCAAATAGTTTAATTTTCAACCAAAAATATGATTTTTTAATTAAGAAGATTAATTTCCTGCAAAAAGACGAATTATTAACAAAATACATAAATTTTCAACCTAATAGTTGAATTTTCAACTATGAAAGATACAATTTTACCCAGGTATATGAATTTTTGCTTCAAAACAAGTAAGTTTTCAACAAGAAAGGAAGTAGTTAAATTTTCGATAACAAAAATTAATTTTTAACCAAAATGAAACAAATTTTCAACATAATAATTAAATTTCCGACTCTAGACATGAATCATCGGCCAAAAAATGAATTTTCAAGAAAGTAGTTGCATTTTCAACAAAATGATTAAATTTTCAACCAAACAGTTAATTTGTTAATCAAAAGAGGTGAATCCCGGACCAAAAATATGACAGTAGACTTTTCAACTAAAAAAAAAAATCAAATTGCTACCAAAAATTGTTAGATTTTTTTGTTGGGTCCTATTCATTTAGCTCGCGTTCAAGCGAAAAAATGAGGAAAATGGGAAAAAGGGGAAGTTTCTTGAAAACAGGGGATAAGAGAAGAGTTCTTAAAAGAGGGGTAGAGAGGAGAATGGGGGTAAGAGTGTGAAGTCTGATATGTGAAACTTACCAACCGCATGTTATCAATCATAGTTCTTGGTGCGACCCTCCCCCCCCCCCCTCAAATTAGCAACGTAGTTTACGGACGGCAACTTATTAAAACACCATCTATCCTACACTCAGCACTACATCATCAAATAAACACAACAAAAATTTTGACTTTTTTCAAGTCTCATCCCCTCATTTGATGTTATTTGTCAAACAAATATGTCCTTATTTTTTGAGAATTAAAAAAAATTTTGGAGGTGGCTATTGGCCCTTGAAATTCCCTACGTCTAGCCCAACCAATTTTAACTGATAAGAGCTTGCACATCTCCGTTTCTTCCAGATTCTGTTTTAGGTATACCTCCCGAGTATTTAAAGCCTAAAATGAAAAAAGATCCGAGAAAAAATCATTTGGACCCTTTTCGAAATAACCCATTTTTTAACTTTTTTTCTTCTAATGTTTGGATCGGGTAAAGGAACCAATCGTGGAGGAAATAATAAAACTTAGATTTTCTTATCGTCTTCCATATAAACGAGAAGTCTTTCAACTTTCGAACTTGTTTTCCTAGACAAACTTTAATTTCTCTATGTATTTTCATGCATAAAATTGAAATTTAAGATAAACATGTCGAGAAGAAGACAATGTGTCAAAAATACCATTTTTCGAGGTGCATTCCCCAGTTTCTGGATTGCTATAGACCCATTTTTCGACTTGGCAACTTGACGATTCAACCGAAAAATTTCTCGAGGAATAGAGCTTTAATAAAAGTTACCTCCAATTATCAGATGTTTTTTCAAAATAAATATCATATGCAATATTTTCAAATAGTTTACTTTCTTGAAAGAAACGACTCAATGACAATTAAATTGCACCGAAATCGATATTAATTAACTAGCGTATATCTTCTTTGGGTAAACTCTTGGTGAATATGAATTCTCAAGTAGTATAGGAATAAATAAACTATTAAAAATGTGTATTTTTGTGCATTTTGGTTTTTTTTGTCACACGATATAATACATATTTTTGATTTATTAATTACATATATAATTCTCTTTACATTTTAGAATAAATACTGTGCATATCATTTCAGAAAAAATGTTCAGGGGCCATTTCAGATCATTAATGGTAATGAAATTACAAATTTTCGTATTCCAAGTCCAATACCTTTAACATTTTTTTTGTTTCGTAAAATTTAGATCTTATTTTTCAATAGAGAACAAATGATTTCTAGGGCTGACAAAATTTTTTAGCCTTAAATTTGTATTTTTTCTTTCAAATTGAAAACTAAGAAAATTCATTTTCAGACCTAAAACTGCTAAGCGGAACATCTGAACAATTTTTTCAAATGAAAGAAAATTTTTGTCAGTATTGTTTCACCACAAGGGACAAAATTAGGTGGTAGCATTTGATAAATTTGAATTCCTAATAGACATCCTACTAATTCCCACTGAGAATGCGCGATTTGACACAACCTTCATGTACGTCCTTTACTCTACCGCATTGCGTCGCCCCAATTTAAAAAGTCGTATCTGCATTTTTGATGAATCACGTGTAACTTTACCAAACTTCAAAGAAACGTTATAAACGCCTTTCTTGCCGTTTAGATTCATTAAAAAACATTTTGCTGTATGATATATGAAATACACGTCCATAAACGCAGACGACAAGGAAGGTGTTTATGATTTTTTATAACACCCTCATGATTTCAGCCCACTTTCATGCCTGTGAAACGGACCCACAAAGTCGCTTCTCGAACGATGTGAGCAGAAAGTACTCTCTTCTCCCTAGGGAGTAGAAAAATGATGGCAGCGAAAGAATATAGCTTATGATCACCTTAGTGTGTGAATATCGTGTTGGTGACAGTCATGTATTTGCAAAGAACGAGATCTGCTTATCCATTCAACGAGGAACAAATTTCCCCCTGAGTAACAAATTCGACATAGTAGCATTTCCTTACAAATAAGTTGAGAATAGCTTTATAAACATAGTGTAAAAAATCTCTATCCATACGTGTACGGCTACGGCCGCCATATTGTAAAATGTTAAACAATAAGTGGTTTTTGAAAATAACTCGACAATAGTTAGTTCTAGGTCAAATGTCGTTAGGTTAAAAAATGTTCAGAAACTTGTAGTACTCAAAAAAGGTCCATCTGTTATAGTCATATTATTGACGGTTTCGCTATTGAATTTGATTAACTAATAAATTGTGCGATTAGAAAAAATCTAATAAAAGGAGAAAATAATCCAAAAAGAACTTCGTATATAGATCAGGCGATTTGAATTTGAGGTCATGCAACTTTCTAAGAAAAAAAATCGACCAACTCATTTGCTTTGAAGATTAGCAGTAAAAATTCACCTCATTTTTGGCATACAATTCGAGACACTTCAGGAAAGGTTTTTGAGGTAAAACTTCATTCGAATGTTCCTCCATATTTGTGCATTATATTTCCGAATTCCAGATGAGAATAATAATATTTGTGACGTGGAACGGAGAAATCGCCCTGAGGACCAAAAAATAATTTTCCGGGTTTTTATTGATTCGAACTAAACAAGATATGCCCTATCGATTACAAAAATCGCGAATTTTACATCATCAATATTAGGCTCATTATAATCAAGATTGCCTTGCGTTCGGTACTAGAACTACTACAACTCTTTCTCTTTGACTCGCTTTTTCTCCTAAACTTACGTTTGGTCCTTAGGGCGATTTCTCCATTCCACATCACATTTAAGACCTTCTTTGAAGCATCAAACAAGTAAATTCCAAAATTGAGGTGAGAATTGAGGCAGCAGAGGTGATTATGAGTTCTAATGGCAATATTGGCGGTAGGGGCAAGAGCGGCTTCCTAGGTTCATGCTACTGAACCCTTCAAATTTTTTTTTTCTCGTTTTCTATAGCAATAGGCTCTGTCTTCGAAGGACCTTGGGTAGCAGTCCTCGACCCTTCCAGCAATATTACCGTTAGTACTCATAATCACATCTGCTACCTACATATGCTCGATACAATTTTCAAATTTACTTGCTTGGTGCTCTAAAAGAGGCTTTAAATGCTATTATTCTGACATAATATTCCGAAATATATCGTACAAATATGGAGGAACAATTGAAAGAAGTTTCATACCAAGAACTTGTCCTTCAGTAACTCAAATTGTATGCCAAAGTTGAGGTAATTTTTCACTGCTAGTTTTTAATGAAAATGAGTTGGTCAATTTTTTTGCTTAGGAAGTTGCATCAGCGAGTTCTGTGTTCTTTTTTCCACTACCCTTCGAATTTTTAGGTTTTATGACCCTCAGTACCACAATAACCTTCGTTAGAAGTTGACCGTCTACCTGAGCTTTTCCAGAACTATGTTGAGTGTGAAAGTAGAATAGCGCTTCAACGTAAAGTTTCTTGTGAAATCTGGAAAATTCGCTACAGAAGCGTAGAGTTTGCGGAGGGAAGCTTATTATGATGAGTGTCTGTCTCGTACTCAAGTTTTCGATTGACTTAAAAAATGTAAGAAGGAGCGGGAAGTGATTGAAGACGATCCGCATCCTGGCCGCCCACGCACTTCGAAAACCGACGGTAACATCGAAGAAGTGAGTGAAATTATTCGAACAAATCGGTACCTCAGAATTTGAGTAATTGCTGACTCAGTAAACATCGATAAAGAAACTGTTACACAAATTTTCAATGAAAATCTACGCATGAAAAAAGCTTGTGCTAAAATGGTGCCAAAATTGCTCACTCCTGAGCAAAAGAAAACTCGAAGCAACGTTGCACTGACATTCTAGATAACATCGGAAATGATCCAAAGTTTATGGAATATGTAATAACTTGTGACGATTCATGTTTTTTTTTTTTAAACGACCCTGAAACTGATCGCCAATCCGTGTATTGGAAGAGTTCCTGTTCACCGAGACAAAAGAAAGCACGGATGAGCAAGTCGAAGTTCAAAGCAATAATGATAGTTTTCTGATATCCGAGGAACTGTTTACATTAAATGTATACCTGAAGGTCTGACTGTTGACCAGGTGTACTCTAAGGAGGTTTTGACAACTCTTCGTGAACGCGTAAGAAAAAAAAAACTAAAATGTGGAGGAACGGCTTGTGGATTCTTCACTAGGACAACGCGCCAGAACACGAGGTGCTGTCTGTCTACAGGTTTTTGGCGAAGAACAAGTTTCCCGTATTGGAGCACCCACCGTACTCACCTGACCTTGTCCCATGTGACTTTTTTCTGTTCCTGAAGATCAAGTCTGAGCTAAAAGGAACCCGATTCGAGTCGGTGGATGCTGTGAAGGATAAAGCAGCGCGCCCCATGAAAGATTCCTCAGAAAAGGACCTGCAACTTGCATCAAACAGTGGAAGATGCGTAAGGAGCGGAGTAGGGATTGGCAAAGGAGACTACATTGAAGGGAATAACATCTTCAGTGAATAATTTGGTAAATGAAAATTATGCGAATATCAGTTCGATATTAAATATATTAAATATATATATTACATATACAATATAATATACATACATAACAACAACAATAACAATAGCAATATATATATATATATATATATTACATATATATATTAAATTTGTTTGTCAAATAACAAATCGAAGTAGAGAAAGCTAAATGGTGCTAAGTCTACTTTTTGACGAAATGAGTTTTCTTGAAAAATTATACTTTCTCGCGTTTTTACATCTATTTCAGTAAAAAGAATTGACATTCGGCCATTCTTTACCATCAAATTTAGTATTTGAATGCATTCAAATATTTTAAACTTCCAAGAAATTTAAAATACACAAATAAAGAATACTAAAATATTCAATTTTCTTTAACAATACGACACTTATCGTAGGATTTTAACAAGTATTCAACAACTAGAGATATTATTATCAAAATTAAACAATGTCTCACTAGTACTACGAGTGTTCCTTTTTATGTTAAATAGTGTTTTTTACTCATGAAATAAGTAAAAATATGATTTTCATATGCTTTCTTTAACAATTTACGTATTATTTTTACTTATGATACCAGAGAAAGTTAAACGATGCTAAGTCCATCGTCATTTCCATTAGATTATTGTATGCACATGTAGCGCCATCTATTTTTGCACACAATGGTTATCAAATTGGTCCATCCGCCTACACAAAAAAAATAATTTACTCAATCGATTGAAACAGTTCTACTAGAGAGGTGAAAAATTTGATTGCTTGGACTCACTGCCGTCTAGTATTCCCCGTTTCAATTATATGTGATGGTTAAAGTTTCGTAGAAAATTTTGAAAATGGATTACTCACAGACGATTATGTTAAAGAAACGAGATTGTGAGTCGTGAGATAGACAAACAGCGGATTTGTTATTCAGGTTCGTTTAAACAATTTTTAATTGTAATGTGACAAATGAACATGATAAATAAGGTTCATATCCTATTGATATTAGTAGATTTCCTGAAGAAACGACCGTATTTTCTTTATAAGTTATTACAAGAAGCAATCGATAATAAAATTTGTCCATGAAATAACATGTTATCCATTAATTTTCACCCGTTTAAACGAAAAACTCGTTTTACTTACAAATCTCCTAAATTTGGTAAGAACTAAATGCCTAACTATAAGGCATTTTCGATTGAACAGAAATATTTGTTTAAAAAATGTGCTCGTCAGAAGCGAAACAATTTTTTTTATTGTGTCTAGCTTCAAATAAAAGTTGTAGATCTCTTAAGAGTACATTTTTCATGCAATGTACAGTTTTTCTAAAAAATCATGATTTTTTAAAAAAAGAAAAAAAATGTTGGTACAAAGTGTAGAATTGCTACAAATGGGACTCGTGCCACTCCTGCAAATGGTCACGGAACAAAAGCAGTCACATTCATACCCCTTTCCAATGTCGTATGAGGGGAAGGCACACCTGTGACTGGTCACATAAATCATTTGAGGCACACCCCTACCCCTTTCAAATGTCTCATGCGGGCGAGATGGCAACCCCATAAATGGTCACAGAAATAATGTTGGTCACAAACTTTCCCCTTTCCAACGTCTTAAGGGGGGGGGGGAAGGCACTTCTCTGACTGGTCACAGAAAAAAATATGTCACATACCTTCACTCTTCCAACGTCTCGTGGGGGCGGGAAGGCACCCGCATGACTGGTCACAGAAGTTATGTAGGTCACATACCTTCCTCTTTCCAACGTCTCGTGAGGGCGTGAAGGAACCCCCGTGACTGGTCACAGAAATAATGTAGGTCATAAGCATTTCCCTTTCCAATCTCTCTAAAGGGTCGGAAAAGCATCCCTGTGACTAGTCACAGAAAAAATATAGACTACATACTTTCCCCTTTTCAACGTCTCGTGGGAGACGGGAAGGCACTCCTGTGACTCATCTAAAATGCAGATCTGACTTTTGAATTTGGGACTGTAGTGCTCGCATATTTTTCCACACCGATTAGTCATGCCCAAGAACGGATCCAAGAGGAAGGGGTATGGGTGCATGACCTCCTCCCGGATATACTAATTCGAATGATAATTTTCAGCTTCTTGAGAGGTTAGAGGAGTGTCAGCTTTAGATATCCTTCTAGATCCGTCCTGGTCACACCTACAAACGACGATTTGCTAATGTTAAGCGTTTCCAGAAGTTTATCTAGAATTTTTCCCCAGTGGGTGTACTTTAGATTCCACTCATATGTAGGTCATAAAATTTCATTAGAAGATTCAATTTAGATAAAGGCCCCGGTTCGTAACCCCCGGCCAGTTCGTAACCCAGAAGCGTTTAAATTGATTTTTCATATAATACAATAGAAAATTTTGGCTGAAGCGAATTTCTTTTCAAGGTGGAAATGAAAATGTACAAAACTGATATGAGATGATAGGCATTATCTCGTGTTTATCAATTCAAAAAAATAAATAAAAACGTCGCACTCTGCCTTCTACCGTGGCACAAGGTACTTTCAGACTAGCTGACTAAAAGACCAGCACAGAAATCACTTCACGAGACTTGAGAGCTGGGCATGTTGTGAGTAAAAAAACTGGCAATCCAGTAGATAGTTGTGACGTTCGTCTTGTTTCGAGTGCAATCATTTGAGTAAGTGGATTTTCATGTCGAAATATAATAATTTCTGAGCCGGTTACGAACGGGCACCGAAATATTAGCAGCGACGCATCTGTAACCCCTCTGGCAAGAACTCTTATAAAAATTGAGATATGACACATATCGTTGAAACGTTGAGGCAGATCTTTACTTTAATTTATTTTTTCAAAATATCTATATTAACTCTTATCTTTGATTAGAAACAAAAGACGAATGCGTCATTCAGAAATTGACAGTTCTCGAATCGATTGTGAGGTTAGTATACGAATTGACGCACTTGGCGTAATTTGCTGTTGACACCAGTTAGTATCAAATTTGACGAGTCTCAAAAAATCAACTCCTCCAAACAAAAGCTTGAAAAATGCGAAACTAATTGGATATAGTCTGTAATCCCGAATTCACTCGCATTGATAAGCCGGTTACGAACCGGCTCATCACTGGGTTACGAACTGGCTCAAAGAGGACTTCCTGGAATTACGAACCGGCACTTCGGGTATGTTCGTTCAAATTCTTAATTATTTGATTAATGCATCCTTAAACTTGCTTTCAATGACATTTTCGATTAATACTGGATTATTATTTGCGTACGAAGGAAGTTTATTGCATTCAAATATTTCTTGAGGCATTGGAATAGGATTTTATTCTTTTTAGCTTCTTAGTAGGTTACGAACCGGGGCCTTTACCTTGAAGGATTTAGTGTGTCAATAAAATACGCATTCGTCCTAAAAAGTGTTTTTTCAGTGAGCGTGACCAATAGGCGTCTTTTTGAAGGGCTTTGTTTCAGATAATAGTTTCGGGCGTATCTTGTCAGTACTCAATAAAACGTGTGCGTGAATTATGGATCTGCCTTAAGACATGTCGAGTGGAGTATTTACGATTAGCTTTAAGCAAATTTCAATCTTTGGTCTAGAACTGCTTTCTTGAAGCACTATATAGAAGCTCATTACTTATGCAATATAATAGGAAAAGTCTCCAGCTTTTAGTCTCGTAAAGTCACTTGATCATAGCAGCTTTTTTTAAGCGAAAGTGCCACTGACGCTGGTGCAGTGTGAACCGAATAGTAGTGGTCTCGCGGGATCGAATAACAAGGCTGGTTCTATAAAACCATCGATGTAATAGCTCTCCAGGGGGTCGAAAGTGGCGCACCGAGCGAAGGAGCTTCGTGTGATCCCTCTGCGGATGTAGGACCTCCAAGCTTTTCAAGCAGAGAGCTCATCTTCCCTTTCCAGTTCCCAGAGGGAAGTTCGCATTCCATGAAATATCGCCTTTACTAAAATTGGCTTCTCTAACCACTACATCAGGATACTAAACGATTAAGTTCCTATTCTTTTTAATTCTATGTTTATTAGGGTGCGCGAAAATGAAGATTTTCGTCAATTTTTGACCGGCAGATTTCGTTTTTTTGACGGAATCAATTTTAAATTAGTCGTCAAAATCCTTCTCTAATGACACTTTATCAACGAATAATAATTTCTCATTTTACAAACAATTTCATAAGCAAATGCACAAGTTGACTACTTGTCAACAAATTGATGTCGTTTTTCAATGAAATCGACTAAAAATGACTGAGAAAGAACCGTACTTATTAGGAGGCTTTGTCAGGCGGCAACATCTGATATTTATTTTAATAAATTTTAGAAACAAATACAAATTCTCGTCAATTTTTGAAAGGCGAATTTCGTTTTTCCAACGGAATCAATTTCAGGTTAGGCGGCAAAATACTTCCTTCATGATATTTCAACAACGAGCAATAATTTTTTGTTTTATAATCAATTTATAAGAAAATTTACAACTTGACTACATGCTAACAAATTGATGACATTTTTTTTACAAAATCGACTAGCAATGACTTAGAAAGGACCCCGTTTATTAGGAGACTTTATCAGGTGACATTTAATATTTATCTAAATAAATTTTAAAAACAAATACAGATTTCCGTGAATTTATAGCCGGCAGATTTCGTTTTTTCAACGAAATCAATTCCAAATTACTGATCAAAATTTTGTCCTCATGCTACTCTATCAACGAAGAATGATTGTTCATTTTATAAACAATTTCACAAACAAATTCATGACTTGACTACTTATCAACGAATTGATTTCGTTTTTTTTACGAAATCGACCAACAATGACTTAGAAAGGACCCAATTTATCAGAAGGCTTTGTCAGGCGACAACATTTCATCTTTATTTAAATAAATTTCGGAAACAAATACAGATTTTTGATCATTTTTAACCGGCAGATTTCGTTTTTTCAACGAAATTAATTTCAAATTACTCGGCAAAATCCTTTCCTTAAGATGCTTTATCAATGAACAATGATTGTTTTTTTATGCAATTAAAACTTTTTATTTTGGGCTCTGCAATAAGCTTCGTTTTATAATTCAAAAGAACATTTTAACAGGTTATTTACAGACCCACTTTTTTCAACAACTCCTAATTATTCCATCCTTCGTTTTCATCTCTTCTGTGAGATAGCATTTTCGCTCAAATTAATATTTTCAAAATATAAGCAAAAGAGTAGAAATACCTTATTCTGGAAAAATAGAATACTATTTAAAAGTGATTCTTTTTGATGTTCATTTATTACTTTTTCATAACTAAAAAGTCAAAGAATAGCAGAAAATTAAAAAAAAAACAGCAACTTTCCAGTATTACTCTAAGAAAAGATAGTTATAAACTATAATAAATTGTTTAAACAATTATTTTTGTCAACTCGCAATAATTATCACCTCAATAAGTCAAAAGTGGACGAAAAGTTAAAATTTTCAGAAAAAATAGCAACTTTCCAGCATTACCCTAAGAGAAAATAGATATAAGCTATAATTATTTGTACAAACAATTATTTTTGTTGGCTCGCATTAATTGTTACTTTAGTAAGCAAAAAGTGCACGAAATGTTAAAAATGTCAGAAGAAACCACAATTTTCTAGCATTATTCCAAGATAATATTGTTATAAATAATCATAAATTGTTAATACAAATATTTTTGTTAACTTTAATTGATTATTTCCTCACTCTAACCGGACAGTTGCAGAGTTCGGAAAACCCCGCGACTTTGTAAATCTATTCTAAGAGAAAATTGCTATAAACGATAGTGAATTGTTTAGGAAATTATTTAAAGATCTAATTATTCAATGTGATATTTCATATCTCCGAAACAATGTGTTCCAAAACAAACCGAAGAAAGTAAGAATTAGCGCGAAAACTCGCAAAAATCAATTTATTACTTATAACGTTTTTTCGGGACCCCATAAAACAGTCTTATGGAGATGAAATTCAAAAAGTAAGTTTTGATTCGTATTCTGTGGTTAATTTTGAAGAGAAACGTTGAGGGTCATCTCGATACACGTAATGTTGACGATTCTGAATACAATTTGCAAAAAACTCTTTTTTTCTTACGGGAAATAAGTGTTAAGCGTCATGGTGGGGACAAGCATGAAAATTCAAGAGAATAATAATTTGGACCACGACAATGTTTATACTCTATTTCCTGTTTTCTTAGACCTCGTCAAGGAAATGAAGAATTTTAATAGACTAAGATATAGATGTGGTTGAAGTTTCGATCGAATAATGAACGAGACAAATTTTTTGTCCCGATTCTTCGTTTTTTATAAGAATATGGTTAAGCAATACAATTAGAGTTTGAAAATACAAGAAATAGATTCACATAGTCAGAAACATAGGAGGAATAATGACTTTCAAATCTCAAAGCAAAAAGGATACGTTGATACTTAGCGAAATTTGTTTTACTTCTCAATCAAAAGCATAGAATGTATTCCCGCACAAATTTTTTCAGCCCAGGATAACTAATAAGGCTCTAATAAGAAGCTCATTCTGAAATTTTAAGAGGTAGGGCCTGGGAAAAAATCGGTAAAGAGGTTACAAAGCACCATAGAAAAACACTTTTAGTTCTCAATGGGAACCGTAAGCGACATTCACATATAAATATTATCTGTCCTAGACAACTTGGAAAGCTTTCCTGAAAGCTCATTCTGAAATTTTGATCACAAGGACTTCAAAAAAAATACACACTGCAATGAGTTAGTAAAGCACCATGAACAATTCCTTTGGTTTTCATTCAAATACATAGAGCACATTCTCATATGAATATTCTTAGCCCTAGACAATTAGAAAATCTTCCTTGTTCAGTAGGGTGGGCCGGAAAAAAAATTTTGAATTTTGATTATGGCTAGCAAAAGTCTTTTTCTACATATCAAAATGAGTCTTCATGATTTTTTTCAGATTTTCTAAACAATATTTTCAGTTAGCAAAAACTTTTTGTAGTTTGAAACTTTGAAAACAGTGATTTTTTTGATATATTCCAATGTTCAGTCACCATTTCTTCATCGAATTATGTTTTACTGTACGAATTCATTCATTTTGATGTAACAAACGATTTACAAAAACTGTTGATGTAAAAAAAATCTGGTGATGAATGCAGTTACGTAGAATATAATTTTTATTTGAAAATCGAAGTTTCGAAAATAATCAAAAATGGTACAAAATTGTAATTTTTAAAAAATATCCTTTTGAGGGGTCTTTTAGGACCTAAAAATACATGTAAGTTTAGAAGGAAAAGACAAAATAACAGTAATTGCGATTTTGGCGTATCATTAAGTAAAATAATATTTTCCCAGCTTCAAAAAAAAGTTCGTGCCGTGAGCTATTGCTCTGTTATTTCGTATCAATTTGCAGATAATTCAAATTTTACTCAAGTTTTGCAGCTGTTTGCTTACTTTCATAGTAACCCAGAACTCACCACGAGGAGGTAGCTGCTATAAGAGCTCCATAATTTTTTTTTCTTCTTTTCACGTATATTAATTCACGTTTTACAATTATAATTTCCAAAAGTATATACATTCTTATATTTCATCTCCTATTTACATTTTCACGCACTTATGATCTTACTTGCTTTCGAACACAGGAATTTGTTTTCTTGCCATTATCTTAGCTCGAATGAGCCCATCACGACTTTCTGGATCAGTAACTGAGCGTTCTGCTCCTGTTACCATCTTAATGCATCGCTCGACTGCTTGCGTGTGATAAGGGAATTTCGGGAATTCTAAACTTTCAGAAAAACCATTTTCTATAATTCTTTCCAACTCTTTAATTACAATATTTGCCAGTACTGAAGGTTCGGTGATTTTACAAGTATTCCAATCTATAAGATACACGTAGTCTGAAGCGTTGAAATTTATCTTTGGCACTTGAAATCGGCGGATACTGGCATGTTGAATATTTCGTGCTAGTTTCATGCAATCAAGCGCCAGCCTTCTTACGTATTCTCTTTCATCGACGATCATTTAGAGAAGAAAATTTTTTGTGGGTGAGCGAAAAAACTATTTCGCTGGAAAAAAGAATCGCCAATTTTTAAACAGGATTGTTTTGAATAACGTAAATCATTGATCATTTGCCACAAATGCTTTTCTCCATTGATGCAAAAGTAGTGGTGCTTGATTCTGAACCATGAAGGAGCGTAAACTTTCATGATGAAATTTGCTAAGACTTTTAAATTGTTTGATGGATTTGGCGTAGCAATATATACTCTAAGTGTTATACTTTCTAGTGTTAAAAATCGAAAGTGAGACAGAGAACCAGGCTCTCTCTGGGCTAAGGATGCAGAACAAGAACCTGATTTTACTGTACAGCACATATCATACAGGTATTTTTGATCAGTGCTTAAATCTTTGGAAATTTCTGGTAGAGAACAATCAATTCTTTAAAATTCTACAACTGGCATTTTTTCACAGTTTAGCAATTTCTTCCCTATAACACCTGAATATGATTTAGGCCCATTCGTAGGTCCATCTAAGTGCTCAAACAAGTGCTTGACAGGCAGTTCATTTTCATGCAATAAGCAGATGGACCATTGCACGGGTCTACCAATTTTCTCTTCTAAGAGTCTCATGGCACCATTATATTGTCCAACTTCAACATTGGTTCCATCGCAACCAATGACTTTTAATTTTCTCAAGTGTATTTCATTTTCAGTAAAGTAATCACTAATACTGTCAACGATGCCTTTTGCA
>JAUMHM010065672.1:2441-14310 GCA_032362435.1 Melikaiella ostensackeni
TAGCCTCCCCCCCCCCCCCCTGTCACGGGTTTTCGATGGGAAATGTATTTAACTTTAACATGGGCGTCACTCTACAGCAGACCTCCACCTAGGCGTATGACACCTCACATTCTGCTTTTTACTACCGCAAAAAATAACTTACTTTGAGAATTGAAAAATTAGTCAAAGAAGACGAGATACCCCTACAAAAAAGGGTATTGTTGTCAATTTAATCAACAGACAAAAATTATTATCATTATTGTTATTATTATTATTATTGTGATTAATTCCGAGGGATAGGGGGCCCCGAGCTATGACAGCGGTCCTCGGGGATAAGCGGCATCCGTTGGGATAAGGGAGGACCCAAGGGTTAGGGAGGGTCTCATAAGATAACTGGTATCCCGTATAATCCCAATAAAAAAAACTGTTTGGCGCGTATTGAGGTGAATTAAGATTTTTCAATTCGTTTGAATATTGCTTTTTGATTTGTTCAAACGAAATAAACCAGCGCAAATTCATTGCGTGTCAATTCGCCCTAATTCACGGTCACACTAAGCCGAATCCCATTCGGGGTAAGAGTAACTTGTTCGGTTCTAGCTTCTTCATACAACCGTGGATCAAATGATTTATATGATAAGGGTCAGTAAGAAATGTGTAAAAGAAGAGACAGGTATTTAGATGTCATCGCGTGTTGTTCATTTAAACGACACACTCGCCTCACAACACCGCTCCGACATGGGTCGCTTATCAATCTCTCTGGAAATCACCCCAAGTGAAAAGCTTCACGAAGCCATTATGCTAATCCACTGAGCAAATCTCTTCATGCGGGCCCATTAGTATCCAAAATACTTTTTCGCTTTTTTTTGTAAACAATTGTCCCCATACATCCCCATCCTTGCATACATCCTTTGCTTCCTTTACATCCATACATCGTTTCATGCAAGCTCTTGTATTTCTACAACCATGCTTTCTCCGATCTACCTCTGAGTAAGCTACTCCTCACTTCATCTGAATACACTTGCTTTGTTAAACGTCCTTTGTTCATTCCCTCAGCATGATCAAACCATCTCATCAAATTTCTTTCACTCCTGTCAAACAATGTTTCTTCTACACCACACTTTTTGAAAACCCACTCATTACTCACTTTGTCCATTTGCGTTTCACCGCACATATTCTGCAGGAATCGCATGCCAACCGCGTTTACTCTACTCCTATCCTTTTCTTGATACGTCCAGGTCTCAATATCATACAGCACAATAAGTGCAAGCACAGAACTATAAATTGCAATTTCATCTTTATTAGTTACATTTTTACTTCAAGTAATAGCTCGTCCATTGCCGATAATCTTTCCACTCTCGTTTATACGTCTGGATATCTTTGCATCTATCTTTCCGTCAGCAATAAATGAACTTCTTCGCATGAATTTTTCCTAAATTCTACTTTCCTTGATGTTTATTTTATCAAAGTACATTTCACCGAATAACAATTATTCGCCCCAATTAATATTTTATCGAATTACCATTTGACTCAATTTTTATTTTTTAGCATTACAATTTGCTCTAATCTTTATCATTCCGAATTATTGTTGGGCGTATTTTATTTGAATTGTTATGTTATAAGTCCAATTACTCCGCATCACTATTTGCTTTGATTATATTTGTTTCAATTTCAATTTGGCATAATGTCCTTTTGTCGATAATTTTCACATAACCTAATTTCTGTTATTACTAATGTCCATTTGGCATAATTTTTATTTATACAAATTACCATTTTTCTTGATTTTTCTTCTTACGAATTATTATTTTTCATCATTTATATTTTTATAATTACAGTAAGGCATGACTAAGCGGCGCATGTGGAATAAGCCGCTACACTTGCAACTTCCTTTTTTATAATTAATTCTTTCTTTCTCTGAATGCAAGATTTTAAGATTAGTGATATTTTTTTTTTGCAAATGTCAAACATTAGTTTGGAGCTTGTTTGGTGCATTTTCTTTAGTCATTTGCATGGATGTAAGACTTTCAGTTTTTGAGTTTTTGTAAAGGGCATGACGGCGTAAGTGCCAAAACCCGAATTTTTCGAGAAAACCCTTGTGAAAAGAATGGTGCGACCCGAAAACGCCGATTTTGACTCAGGAAGAGTTGCATACCTTTCTTATTTTTCAATTGAAATAAAAACAAGAAATTACTTTTCAGTTTTTACTTATCTCCATTGGATCATGAAAAGAGCGCTTCAAAAAAGCAGCCATCTGTGAGAACACCCTTATCAAAGAACGGCGCGCCTCAAAAAACGTAAGACCTGACCCAGAAAAAGCTGCATAACTTTTCTGATTAAAAGAAGAAACAAAAAGAAATTTCGAGCCATTACTTGGCTTTATCAAACCCTAAAAGGAACATCCTGAAAGAAGCAATCACCTCCGAGAAAAACCCTTTTCAAAGGAACGGCGCGTCCTCAAACACGAAAATATTAACACACAAAGATTTGCATAACTTTTTTATCCCTCAATTAAAAAAAAAACAAGCAAGCACTCTCGAGCTATTACATACCACTATTGAATCCTAAAAAGAACAGGCGTGAAGAAGGAATCACTTTAAAGAAAAAAATTACCACGCATGAATTTTGACCCACTCCTAATTGAACTGGACCATAATTTCCGACACAGACATGAGGCGGGTCAAAAGAATTAGTTTAAGGGTCCGTTCAAGTATTACGTCACAGGCCTGGGGGGGTCTGCTGTAGTGTGACGCCCATGTTAAATTTACATGCACTTACTATAGACAATGCGTAACGGAGAGGGGAGGGGTGTAAAAATTGTTCAAAAAAAGCATTGTTTCAATTTTATTAGAATACTTAGAAATAATTACATTTGCTGTACAATTTTTATTGTTGGCATTTAATTTACATTTCTCTTTGAGTGAGCGACTCAAGACCCTTGGCCCGGGAAAATGAGGTTGAACAGCCCAATTTTACTCGAAATTTTAAGATTAAATGAACGGCTTCCTGGCGAAAATGCCGGGTCCGTGAGTTATCTCATAGTTTTCCCAAGGGCACTTGACCCCAGACACGAGCAGGAATGGTGAATTATTAGCAAGAATCAGCTTCGGCAAGTAATCTTATCTGGGCGGATGGACACACTCATACTATCAAAGAAGCACACATTAGTTTGAACGAAACGTGCTTTAATTTGTCTTCTACAAGACAAAGCGACACATTTCCCTAAACATGTAACAATTTGACCACAAAAATTACTTCAATATAGTGCCCGGACACGGATAATTACCGCAAACCGTTTAAAAACACTGAAAAGATTTATAAATACGCCACTAACCTCGCACGTTTGGTTAGTGAGGACGGAACTATCTGCCGCCATATCGTCGGTACATCGCGTCGATCAATCGATTATAAATAAATTCGAAGAAACTGATTTCTCACAAACAGACGCTCACAAAAATAAAACTTGGAAACTCTCCTCATCCCAACTAACATGATGATACATTTTCACAAACCTGCAAAACTACTCGTCCAGGCCAAATGCAGAACATGTTATACTATTTTGTAACTAAACTTGAAAAAACTTGGCAGTTTAAATAACCTGTATTAGCAATGGTTCCCCCAAAGACCTATTTGAAGAGCCCTTGGTTGATAATAAATTCACAAAGGACTAAAAAATCAAGCTTTAAGTTGTCCATTGGAGAATCCGTTATGATTTTTTTCAGGCCAGATTCCACAATTATTTCAAAATTAACTCATATGTTTTTATTTAATATGGTAAATCCAAAAGGGGATAAGGTTCTGACACCCACAGAAAATCAATCTCACAGTAGAAGTTGTCCGAATTTCATACTTTTTCCGCACAGGTTTTCGAATCGAGTAAACGTAATAAGAAATGAAGTAACAACCCCCGACAAACCGACCCCACAGGGAAATTATTCTGAATTTGATAGCACGGATTTTACGAACAACTTTATTCTCGTACTTGGACGAGTCGGAAAATTTCAAGGACATCATACTAGTTCTGCCACTTGATTTCTTATGCGAGTCAATGTAATGAGGGGAAAACTGACGTAGGAAAATTCATTGAAATTCCATTAGAGTAAAATGCATGTCAGTAGCGCAGTGCCATCAATTTGATGAAATATTTTCGTTTCCAAGACTGAAAACGATATTTAGAGACCAATCCCGATACGAGATTTCAACGCTACTGGGACTAGGAAAATTCATTTAAATTCAGTTATAGTAAAACGTGTGTCAGTGGCCCAGAGCCAGAAAATTTAAAAATATTTTCGTTTTCAAAACCGGAAACAATCTTTTGAGCCCAAACCGGACGCTTCATTTTAGTGCTACTCGAACTTGGATTTATTTAAATTCCATCAGTTAAAACGTGTGTCAGTGGCCCAGTTCCAGCAATTTGTACTTAAACATCCATATTTCTGTACGTTTCAGGTGTAAAAATGGATTGATATTCACTATGAAATTAAAATAAATTTCCCAAGTCCCGGTAGCATTGAGGTCTAGTACCGAGGTTGGTCCCCAAAAATTGTGGTGAGCCTGAGAAATGAAAATATTTTTTCATATTTCTGGCACTGAACCAACGACACACGTTTTACTGTAATGGAATTCAAATCCTTTTGAAAACTTCTAGTAGCATTGGAATCTAGTATCGGGGATGGTGCCAAAACATTTTTTTGAGACTGAGAAATGATAATATTGTTTCAGATTTCTGGCACCAAGTTAAGAGTCTGCTTTTTTATATTTAACTATAAGTTCTAACGATTCATATTCGTTGCATACGCGATATGCACGAATTGGGAAAATATTGTTCTGTTCAGTATCGCACGAGATACTGCCGCTCTCGCCCCCCCCCCCTCCGCCCTTCCCGACCGATCCCGTTGCCACGTCAACGCGCCGTGGATCGTACTGCGCACGCGTTCCGTCCCGTGCATCGCGTGGTGCTGATAAAAGACATGCGTCATCAGGTGCCCCTGAACACGCCTTACCTTGGTAAACCCCTGAGAGGAGTCATCCGTGAACCCACACTCTTGGTGGAATCGACTCAAGCAACGGAGCGATGGGCGCTCCCATATCTGTTTCTCGCATTCAAACTGCAGCGATAGGAGGGCGCTGAGTTCAGACCGGGGCGCGCTGACCCGCCATTGGTACTCCGCTCCGCTACATGGTCGCGTCACAACTTAACCCATTTTGTTATTGTGATTATGCCAGACATACCCCAGGAAACAGTACTCACGAATACGATCACGCACACCCACACATTCACACACCCACAGACACTCAAACACACACACACACACCCCATGTAATAGTTATCAAGTCTGTTAAATAAATGTACAGTATTATTAGTAAGTATCTTAGGCCTCTCGATCATTTCGAGGGACTACACTGTCTCCAGAAATTTCAGGACTCTGGACAGCTAAAGCTCCGGCAGGGTGGCAGGGCAAGATCGTCACAAAGTTAATTTACCAAGAAATTGTGCAATTAAATTGCGTACCAAAGCTCTTCCCAAGAAATAGTTTGCAGTTTTGAAAAGGAAAATATTTTGTCAAACTGCTGTCACTGGGCCACTGTCAAACTTTTACTGCAATTGAGCTTAAATAGATTTTTCTAAGTCACTTTGTCCCTTATTGCATTGACTGAAATGAAAAATCAAGTGACAACTGGTATGAAATCCTCGGAACTTTTCGAATTGTCTAAGTACGAGAATAAAAATTATTCGTAAAGTCCTTGTAATCAGATTCTGACAATTTTTCTGGGAGAGTGATTTGTCGGGGTGTTGGCACTTTATCTCTTATTGCATTTACTCGATGAAAAATCTGGTGGCAAAAATATGAAACTCAGACAAGTTTTCCTGTAAGAGTGATTTTTCATGTGTCTTAGAACCTTATACCTTTTTGCATTTACATACCTTATTAGAGGGCCGACGAGAGGAATTTTGGGGCTCGGTATACGAATAATCTTGGGGCCCCTCGTAATCATGCCCCCTCTCTTTTCCCCGAAAAAGTAGGCGGAACTGAAAGAAAAATTCAATTACAAGCCCTAATGTTGGGCCCCTCTCGAGCTTGTGGCCCATTATACTTGTACCCGCAGCACCCGCCTCTCGCCGGCCTTGTTTCTACTATAGGTTGTTTAGGCTCAACTTGTTTCTTGATTTTTCTACGAAATAATATAACGTGTTCTGTACTGGACCTGTACGAGTAGTTTTGCAGCTTTGTAAAAATTGATCATTATGTTAGGTGGGATGATGAGAATTTTCAGTGCTCATCTTTCTGAACGTCTGTTCATGAGAAATCAGTTTTATTTTTAATTCATTTGAAATCGATTAATCGACGCGACGTATCGATCGTATGGCGGCAGATATAACCAAATTCACTAACCAAACGTGCGAGGTTAGTGGCGTGTTTATAAATCTTTTAATTGTTTTTAAACGATTCTCGGTCATTATCCGTGGTCGGGCACTGTGTTGAAGTGACTTCGGGATTCAAATTGTTACATGCTCGGGTAGACGTGTGGCTTCATTTTTTAGAAGACAAATTTTAGCACGCTTAGGGTAAATTGACACGTGCGTTTTCCGAAAGTGTGAGTGTGTCCATGTGCTCAGATAGAATTACTCTCCAAAGATGTTTTCTGCTGATAATTCACAATTCCTGCTCCTGCTTGGGTTCAAGTGCCCTTGGCCAAATTGCAAGGTACTTTACTAACGGTTTATTTAGTCTAAAAATCTCGAGAAATACCAGCCTGTTTAACCTTATTTCCCTGAGTCAAGGGCTTTAAGTTAGCCTCGTATTGTGGGGTGAAGTCTTTCATACCTCAAAAGATAATATGCACCTTTTGACAACTAATTATTTGTTGTACCGTGGTACAAGAAAATTAAGTGAGCGGTGTATGGATATGAGATAAAGAGAAATACGAGGTGAACCAAATGTGTCCCAATGCGCGACTTGTATGGATTGTAAAATTTTAAAATTTTAATATTTTTTCTTTATCCTCTAAAGGAGAGGGCAGATTAGAGCAAGGCCGTGAAAGTGTTAGAGGGGTGAAGGGAGGTAGGGAATATATGAAAGGCAGAAAAGATAAAGTGGTGAAAGGCAGAGGGGAGCAGAAACCATGTATGTAAAGCGCCCGCTCCACCTGTCAAGGGTGTTGTTGGATACCTGTGGCTTGGTGGGGTGAGATGTGGGTAATCTAAGTGGATGTGATGTGACTCTAGCGTCTATAGGTGAGTGCATAGTAGCAAAATAAAGAGAAAAATTGTGAAGAAAGAGAAATATAAATTTAAGTAAATCGTATGACTTTACCTACCTGCGATCCTTTGGCGCCACATGTTTGAGGAAGTTCAGAAAGTGTTGTACGCAGCTCGCATAAAGCGAGACTCTTTTTGATACTAATATAAAAAACGCTCTTGCAGACGACGTATAGACAACCCTTTAGATATAAGCCATGCATAATATTAAGACTAGTAAGTAAGTTACTAAGTAAGGCCTTCTACGCACCTCCCATGCAGCCATTGCGATAAAAAGGCGCGCTTCAGCCAGAATCATCAATGTGTTCAGGGCTGGTAACCAGCTCTAACAACAACCCTACGGTTGATAGCCAACTGTAGGTCGTTCAAAGGTTGTCTCCCAACCTTAGAGAAATAGCTAACGATGGGACGCTGCTCGAAAGAAAAACTTGTTCACTCGAAACTGTCATCTTAAACAAAGATTGCCGCACCTATTACAAAATGATAAGAAATCTTCATTTATTTTAAACTGTGTACTGCCTTTCTTCCTGACTTCTCCTCCATTACGATTTGGTTGGAATACCATCTGATTCGTTTCGCTGGGACTGTTGGAATACCATCTGTCCTCAGTGGGTCCTCTCCCCGTACAAAAGACTAAAGGACGACTTAAACGACACATATACGATTACGAACTATATTAAAATCAGTTACTACCTTTCTCTGACTTTTCCTCCAATTACAAATTGGTTGGAATACCTTCTGTCCTCCGTGGGTCTTTTCCCCTCACTAAAGACTGACCGATGACACGATACGATTAACGACTTACCCATGACGTCATATTACGCTATCTCTCCCTCCCACTCTTCCCACTGGTGATTCCCCAGACCCTTCTCCCTCGTCTACACCTTTTCTATCTTCCAAGATACGTTCCCGTAGACACCCACAGTACGCGACTCAGTAATTTCCCACCAACTCCTTTGTGATACTCACTCTTACTTATGGTGATTCCGCAGATCCACCCCCCTTTCCGCGTATACCATCAATTAATCCTCTTCCATCTTCCGAGATAAATTCCCCTAGGCGCCCACAGTATGCGGCCTATCAACTCCCCATCAACACCCTAGTGACACTCCCTCTCACTCTCCTTCATGATAATCCCCAGATTCGCTCCTCTAATCATTCCCTATCTTTCTATCCTGCGAAATAGCTACCCACGCTCATTTCTCTTAAAACAGCCGACAACTGCTACTCCGCAGAAAAGATAAGAGCATACCAATTGGCGCCCAACGTGGTACTCGACTCCCTACCTCGCAGCACTCACCCTCTCACTCCCGCGGACATCCTCTGTTTTTCCTTCACTCACCCTGTTACCCGCAGGATCCACCTTTCCCCTCTCACCCTTGTAATCCTGCAACCTTCTCCACCACCCAAAACTTTTTCCCATTGAAAGCGAGGAGCATATCAAAAGAAAGAGGGGTTTGAGTACACAGAGGGTACACAGAGAATATGCCCATATTAATTAAATTTTACATAACTTAGTTCGGTAAGCCGAGGATATTACGGCATTGAGTTCAAATTTCACTTCGAGTAATGTAAAATGAAACAAGGTAATATTTGTGCTTCGGTCAAATGAGAACTATTGAATACAGATCCAAGAAAAGAAAACAAAGCCTACCTCTCTAAGTATGTAAGTTCTACATGTCAGTCATGTAATAATGTGCACGAGCAGAAAAAACAAACATTTTGGCCACTGGGTGGCCATATAACAGCATTGGACTTTCCTGCGACCCCCTGTCCCCGTTCCCTCTCCCAACAAAGTGTGATTTATTGCGTGTCCATTTGGCCACGCTGAACTTACTTGAGAAATGACCTGCATAACCTATGCACGTCTAACGCATTCTATCCCAAACAACTAAACCGCACGGCTAACCTGGAACATGGAATATAAAAAAAAAAAATTTGGGCTATAAAATAGGAGTACGTCAGGGCCGCACGAAAAATTATCTGATCCCCGTCTCATTGGATTTTCTTTTTGATAACATTTAATTAATGAGCGGACTTATAAATTTATTGAAAATTAACAAAAACATTTTTCTGTTAAAAATATATAATATTTGAAATAAAAATATAAAATTGACTTCATTTTTTCATTTAATATCAAGCAGTATCAAGTATGAAAAGTTAAAACTCAAACAATTCTAAAGTAAGTTTGAAACTGGATAATTTTTTGTTTAGAATTTTGTTAAGTTAAAAGCCTAAACTGTTTAGTTTTCAATATTTTAAATTTTGAGTGGTGTACTTTTCAAAAATATTTTCAATTTCAAACTTCAGCCCATTAAAAGTAAACATTAAAAACTTTGAAAAAATTCAATAAAGTGGGTATTATCATAAACCGAATAATTTAAATGATGTTTTTTTGTTTTTGGCCTTTGGTCTTGGAATGAGATAGTTTGTAAATAAAGAAGTCTTTATTTAGAAGAAATGTCTATGCATTCTTCTATGATCTCATAGCATCTTCAGGACTGTAACAAGTATAAGAATATAATAATAAAAAAAGGTTAATATTAACCCTAATATAATAGTTGTTTTTTACAAAGAAGTTGTTTTTTGAATTAGAGACTCACCGACGTTTTTAAATTATCACTAAGATCTGTATAAACATATTATATTTAGATGAATAAAAATAAATGGCTATAAATTTAAAGTTTTAAAAAATGTTTTTTTTCAGTATGCTTACGAGAACCTTGATAAAAATGAATGTGTGAGAGTTCCGTGTATTAAATTAAATATTCTGTGATAAAAAGGATGAGCTGTCTAAAATATTTCTTTTGTGATAATTACTTTATAGCCCTAAAATTTTAACATTTTTACAACCGAAGACAAATTCATGATCGAAATTGGTAGCATATTTACATAGAGCTGTGTTAGTTTTTTCATTCTTTTGCGTTGCTCGGTGTTCTGAGATTCTAGTTCTAAAAGGGCGCTTTGTTTGACCAATGTAAATCATATGTCAATTTTTGCAAAAAATTCCATAAATGAAGTTGGCTTTTTCAAATTTTGTAATAAGATCTTGCATGGATTGGAGTTAAATATCAGAGAGTTTATTTTTAATTGAAAAAGCGAGAAAAATATCTAATTTCTTACATATTCTTATAATTCGAAGATAAAGGTCTTTTTCGTAAGGTAAAACTACAATTTGATAAAAGTCTATTGGTTTTTTGTTATTCTGAGAATTCAGTTGTGCATTTTCCGAATTTTCTAAGTGTTGGATTCTTCATTCTATATTACTAATAATAGAACTATGAGGATTGTTTTCGTTAATTAAAGTCCCATAAATGAAGCTAATGCTTTTTTTCATGAAAGTGAGGTTCTGAAAGATTTGTCGCTCTATCAACAAGAGAAACAACAATTCTTTCTTTATGATGATTAGGAAGATAATTTGAAATTTGACCAAAATGAATAGGTTTATGATACTAATCAGTTTCAATATATTCTTTTTCGAAAATGAGAGTTAAATCTAAAAAGATGATTCTTTCATTGATAGATTTTTCTAATGTAAATTGCAGAGCTCCGCCTTTATTATTAAATTCTTCTAGAGTTTTATAAATTTGGCTTTTATGTAAGCATACTGAAGCATCATCACGTAAAGATGATAAAATAAGACTTTGAAGACCTTTTTTTTATAATTTCCTCTTCTATGTTTTTCATGACCAATTCTGCTAGTGTTGATGATACCGGAGAACCCATCAGGGTGTCAAATTTCTGTTTATAAGTTGTACATTTGAATTGAAAATACGCGCTACTAATGCCAAATCCGATAGTTTCGTCAAATTGTTAATAGCTTAATTTTTTATGGTTTCTCATTTAACATTAACACTGCATCGGGTGATATAACTGTATAATCGTCTGGGATAACTAGATGCTCAATTTTATTCATGAAATTCCAGCTGTCCTTCAAAGTGTATTGTGAATTACTACAAATTTTGTTAGGAATTGTTTTTAGGTATTGAGATAAATTATATAGGGGCGAACCTGACAAAGAAGTGACAGGTCTGATTGGTAAATCATTTGATGCAATTTTACTAACCTTTAGGACTCCGCGCGCCCTGATCGTCTAATTTGTCCCGCGTGCGGTCCTCGAGACCGCATTCTTGTTTTTCACGCTTCAACAATTTCTGATTAGTTTTATTTACAGTGTGAACATGTAATGAAATATTTCCTCTTTTTTAGGATGAACAAATAAGCAACTCAGAATATTTTCACAACTTCATCAAATAAACTTTGAACGTAATACAAATTTTGGTAAAACACATTATATAAAAATCTTTCTGATTGGAAAATTGGACTAGCCTCACGAGAATCATTAGCAAATCGATTCTAAAGACAATTTAGAAGAAAGGGAACTTTGTAGGAACTGTTAATTCAAATTCAAAAGAATAATGTTCTTTCAGTCTTCATATTCTTTATTTCTTGAGCAAATCTCACATGTGGTAACAGTCGTAGAATGTTTTTTATATACAAATTGTTTGCATTCTGAACAAATCACAGCTGTCTTATTATTTTTGTGCTTCCCGCATTCATGACAAGGGCCTTTTTGGGGTGAATTCCCAGAATTGCTGGGGATTTTTTCTGCATTACAGGGCACTTCTTCTTTGT
>JAUMHM010065693.1:0-14309 GCA_032362435.1 Melikaiella ostensackeni
CATCCCCAGTAGTGGAACGAGACCAGAACCGAACGAGTTACGCTTACCCCGAAAGGGATTTGGCTTAATGGTATAATGAAAATAATAATAATACCGTCTCTTATGAGAATGTAAAAATCCAAAATCCATTTAACAGACTGACACATTGACATGATGGAAAAGAATGGCTAAGTGAATGATTGAATGATTTAATTGAATAATTCTTTAATGAAGTCGTAGATTATCATAGTTAATTTTCACCATTGAAATTAAAGATGACCACCAAGGTGAGGACCAGAGTATAAATGGCCCTCATTTTTCCCAAGTAGAGGAAAACTGATTAATGTGTTGAAAACGTAATTGGTTAACAGAGTAACTTATGAATATTCTGGTGATTCATCAAAGTATATTTACTGTAGTCGTTATCTGATGGATTATAAACGTCAACTTCGTCTTTCTGAAACATTTACATTTCATAAATCAGTTCAAGAAAAGAAATTTAGATACTAAAATCGTTTAGAATTATATCAGAATTTACATAAACTCTTACGTTTTGTAGAAATTCCGTTTTTCAATGGAAAAATCATACAGTGTACTGTGAGGCCCATTTAAAACTTATTTGAAAAATTAACATAAATTCTACAAAATATGTCACAAGAATTGAGAAAAGATTGATACGAGAGGTTAAGTATTCTTATTTTTGGCGTACACTAAATTTCGAGATGGCAAGATTGCTTGGGATTGCAAAAAATTCCATGGATTATAGGAAATTCATTATATAAAATCAATATATAAAAAAACGACTATAGGATAATCAGAATTGAAATGAATGATAAGAAAATATTCAAATAATCAATGTAAAAAAAAAGAGAAACTACAGCGTGACGATTTATTTCAGTCCGCTCATAATCTTATATGATATGGAAGTACACAAGAATAGCGATTCTGCACAAATAAACTTTACACAGCGAAAATCAATGAATCCCCTTGATATCTTTGGAATGACTTGAAATTTAAGTGAAATCCATGAGAATTCTTCTGAGTGTCTCAAAATCCTTTGATACTTTCGCAAATATTCTTGAATCCATTGAAATCTTTGGAATATATCAAAAAAGTTATTAATTTGCAGAAATCGTTCGAATTCCCTTGAAGAGAAATTAATTAATTTTATTTTCCAAAGTTCTCTAGAAATCTGAAGTAGAGTTTCCTGAAATCTTTCAAGTACGTGGAAGTCCCATAAAATTTCGTTATATTTTGTAAAATTCTATGAAATTCCTTGAAATCTTTAGAAATCATACAAAATTATCTAAAATCCCTTGAAATTTTTTTAATGTCTTGAAATTCTGTGTAATATTTTTAGATAACTAAAAACCTTTAGACTTCTTTAAAAAAATTCAATTTCTTCCTTTTCCTTAATATTGTTGAAATTCGTAGATATCCATCTAAATAAATATAAATAATTTGACATCCCTTCAATATCAATGAACTTAAACTTATTCATCAAAGTTTTCTTTAAGATACCGTTCCAATTCCTATAAATCCTTAGAATCCCTTGAAATCCTTGGGGATTCAATAAAATCCTCCAAATATTGGGGTAAAGATTATGAAATGAGACATTTTTTATTAAACGTGATTCCTGTCGAAGCCCGAATTATTTTGATTTCGATTAATAAGCGTCTTAGTGCTGCACGTTGGTGAAATATGTTTGAAAAACTCTTTATTCTTTTTAACGAAAAATTTCAAAACCTATAGAATAAAAAAAGAATGTTCATTTCTTGGGACCTTTAGCAGTCAAATATTTTGAAGTTTTATATACTTGTATTCTTAAAATCTTCAGTCAATAATTGATCATGTTGGGAAAACTTGCATTCACAATTTTTAAAATGAATAAGAAAAAATTAGAAATTTTCGAGTCTTAAACCTCTAAATTAAAAATTGTCTGATTACGATGTCAAAATTGTCCATTCCTAAACATTCTCATTTAAGAATTGTTCAAGCATTAGGAACAGTATCTTTCACTAAGTAAAACCAAGAGACTTGACGATGGAAATTCCAAAGTTTCTCTGATTCTGAGCAAAAAGAAAAAGTTCTATTTTAAAAAAGAAGATCCTGTTTCAAGTCGAAGAGATCTTGTTTTAAGAACAAAAATATGCTTAAATCTAACTCCAATCCAAAAAATATACTCAATTCAAGTTGTATTTGAATGAAGATTCAACAAAAATTAAGAGTTTATTTTCTATGCATTCTTAGTATCAAGTAAGGCTCATAAGTACAACATAAATTGAGACTGTTTTTGGCCTAAGGTCAGAGTTAATCCTCTTATTTGCTTAAAGTTAGATTTAAGCCTGGTTTCATCTTAACACAAGATCCATTTAAATTAAAAGTGGATTCTCTTTCTCATAATAGAACCTTTTTTTCTGTTCAGTATTAGGTTTTTGATGAAAATTGAAATATATTAAGTAGTTTACAAGCAAAACGCGATATGGTGTCAACTTTGCACGTAACATTTTTACACGTGCCATACTGCGCACGTGGATGACCATATGTCAAACTGTGCACGTGCCAATCTATGCACGTTGAAAATTCGACGTGCTCAGATGTCTCTGTGCAAACTGTGCACGTCTGAATTTCATCGTGCACAGATGGGCACCTAAGGACTTGCCCTAGTAAAAGTTTTGAATAGGAAATGATTCCGAATCATTCAGATTTATTCCGAAATTTGTACCCGAACCAATCTGAAAAGAGCTCTCAATTTTGTTTGATCTAAACCGATTAAAAATTAATCCGACTCAACCCGATTCACTCCGAACTTCCATTCCGAATCAAGCCAAACCAATCCTATTCAAAACTTTCGCCAGGGTGGATAACTACGCAGGTTTAACTGAAAATGTTTGAAAGGTACACGTGCAAAGATAATACTTGGACGACTATGCACGTGCACAGTTTGCACTTGGACAACTGTGCCCCTCTGAATTCCAACGCGCACAGATGGGGACCTGAGGACTTGCGCAACTGTGCACGTCTAACTGGAAATTCTCAAAAGGTACTACTGTACACGTTCACGTGCAAATATAGTACTTGGAGAACTGTGCTCGTGCACAGTTTGCACTTGCACAAATGTGATCATCTGAATTCGAACGTGCACAAATGGACACCTAAGGACTTGGCAACTGAGCACGTCTAACTGGAAATTCTCAAAAGGTACAACTGTACACGTTCACGTGTAAATATAGTACTTGGAGAACTATGCTCGTGCTCAGTTTGCACTCGCAGGAATGTGATCATCTTAATTCGAACGTGCACAGATGGGCACCTAAGGACTTGTGCAACTGTGCACGTCTAACTGGAAATTCTCAAAAGGTACAACTGTACACGTTCACGTGCAAATATAGTACTTGGAGAACTGTGCTCGTGCATGGTTTGCACTTGCACAACTGTGATCATCTGAATTCTAACGTGCACAGATGGGCACCTAAGGACTTGGGCAACTGTGCACGTCTAACTAAGAATTCTCGAGAGGTACATCTGTAAATGTACACGTGCACAGATAGTACTTGGAGAATTGTGCACGTAGTGGCCGATAACCTGGGGCTCTGAAGTGATGCGATACAAAATCTGTTCAAAATTATATCAGAACCTATTAAAAATCTGACGAAATACTGTTCAACATCTGTTCAACATCTGCTTAAAATCTATTCAAAATCTGATCAGAATCTGGTCAAAACATGATCAAAATCTGTTCAAAATCTGTTCACAATGTTTTGAACAGATTTTGTTCAACACATTTTAAAAAGTTTTTTTTAATAAGATTTTGGACTGATTTTTGTTTATCACATTTTGAACAGATTTTTTTGATCAGTTCATCAGATTATAACCCGATTCCAAAATCAGATTTTGAACGGTTTTCAAACAGATTTTTATATTATCATCATTCATGATGGGAGGTATTAGATCCATGTGAATTTGGACCTATCCATTTTTCGTTATTTTTCGACGTTTTGAAACCCCTTGAGTCAGGAAAAATTGTTTTTACGACAATGTTTGTCTGTCTGTCGGACTGTCTGTTTGTTGTCTGACGACTCGATAACATTCGAACGAATTTTATAATTTGGATTTCTTTTTGCACACTATTTTTTGGTCCGAAAAGGTAGGTCAAGTTCGTTAGCCAGCCTTCTACCGCCAATATTTATGGTTTTAGCCATAAAAAATAAAACTGAGAAAAGTGAAATTTCGACTTTTCCGCGAAACCATGCTATACGGCAAATAGCCAAGAGACCAAAATTATTAGTTTCAGAAAGTGACACAAAATTTCCTTGAACCGTTCTTCAATACCGATAATAATTTCTGTTCTAAACGTGGAAAATGCTATAAGAAAATTGAAAGTTAAAATTTATAGCTGAAGAACGCAAAACACGATGAAAGCTCCATCATCAAAACTTCTCAACTCAAAAAAACATACAAAATTTCCTGGAACCATTTTTTAGTTGCCATAGTTTGGCGCCAAAACTAGAATTTTTACATTCTCATCATTTATGTAAGAAAATATTAGATTCATGTAAATTTAGGTGTATCCAGTTTTCGTTAATAATCGACGTTTTGATACCTCCTGAGAGAGGAGAATGGTTTCGATTTTTCGATTTTGTGGTGAATAGTCGATATAAGGATTTCAACAATTTTTTAAAATTTCACAAAATTTGAGAAGATATCCTTAAGCTTCAGAAAGTTTTAAAAATTTTCAACTTTTCTGAAGTATTTTAAAATATTTCAAGGGAATTCTAATTATTTCAACAGATTTTAAGAGATTTTGAAAAATTTCAAAATATTTTAAGTGATTTTAGAGCAGTTTAAGACAATACAAAGAATGCCGTGGGATCTCAAGTAATTCAAAAAAATTTCAAGCAATTTCAAATAATTTTTAGAGAAGGTAAAGGGAGCGTCCTTTAATTACGTGAAGCTTCTTTTGGGGGGTGAAGTTCTGGAAAATCTTACAAATCTTCACTTGGGGGAGGTATGGGAGGTCCAAAGGATTGCTTACGTAAGTTCACGCTTTCTAATTATTTTTTGAAAGTACGACAATTGAGACCAGTTTTGGCTGTAAACATCACTTTTCATACTGTTGTACACATTACAGTCCTTTGAAGTCCCGTGAATTCGTTTGAAAATTTCTTGAATTCATTAAAATTTTTTAAATCATGTAAACATTCCATAAAATCCTCCAAGTTTCAGGGATATTGTACGTGATCTCTCGAAATCCCTTCGAAACGATTGAGCTCCCTGGCAATCCCTTCAAATCCTTTGAGAATTGTGGAAACCCCTTAAAACTTTCTGAAATTCCGTGAAATTTTTTAAAATACTTGAAATCTTTCAAAATATCGTTTACAGTAAAGAGAGAGGGTTTCTGAAAAATCTTTTGTATCCTTACAATAGAGCTGAGGGGATTTACAATTTCAAAGATCATCCTTACGTAATAAATTAACGTTCTCAAAGATTTGTAAAGGATTTCAAAGACTTTCACAGAATTTCTATCATTTTTAATAGGTGTGAGAAGATTTCAGGGAATTCTGAAAGATTTGAGAAGATTTAAAGCATTTCTAATCGGTTTCAAAATATTTTAGGGCATATCATAAAACTTTGAAAGGTTTCAACGGATTTCACGTATTTTATAGGGATTTTGAGTGATTCAAAAATATATTTAGGAATTTCACCCATTTCATAAGGATTTCAAGTGATTTAAGAATATTTCGAATGATTTCTAAGGATCTAATTTCAAAAGTGAGGGAGATTTTAGCGAATTTCCAAAAGTTTTTAATGTATTTCAGAATATTTCGCGGAATATTATGAAGATTCTAAGGGTTTCAAGTGGTTTCAGAAGATTTCAAACGATTTCAATTGATTTCAAGAGACTTCTAGAGTGCGTGAAGTACTTTGAAAGGTTTAAAGGATTGTCAAAGTATTTCAAAATATTTCAAGGGTGTTGCAAGATTTCAAATTATCTTCCACGATTTCGAGGGGCTTTACAGGATTTCATGTGATTTCTAAATATTTCAAGAAATTTCGCAGGATCTCTGGGGGTTGCAAAATATTATAAAGATTTCACTGGGACTCCGAAAATTTCAAGTCATTCCAATAAGTGTCAAAAGATTAGGAAGCATTTTAAATGATTTCGAGTGACACAATAGCAGTATTTAAATGAAGAAAATAATACTACACGTAGCTCGTTTATTGTCTTCGGCATTACTAAAGTCTTTTATCTAAACGACCCGATATAAAAAACGTTCCAATCCTCTATATCTTTTTCGGATATCGATTCTCTCCTTTTCTTGATCCTAGATAGCACTCGGAGCACTGAAGCGCCTGAAATATATATCAAGAAGCGTCACCTCTCCAAGGTTTGTACTCGGATTCTACCTGTGATCTCGATTCACCCTTGAAGTTTATGAAAATTTCCGCCTTTCTATTTGCTGTGATTATATCACTTCACTTTGAATATCCCAATGGTGTTCAACTTCAAATATTTCATGAGAGAAATAGATTTCACTCTCATTCAAAATAAGAAATAACAAAATAATTTTGATCTAGCCTACTCATAACTTTTTTTCGGATCGAATTTTAATATCCCGCAAAAGTTGCCCACCCATACCACCGTTCTGCCTGCAAAATCTTTTTCAGATCGATCAACATCTTTTTTCCGTTCTTTGTATTTGAGAGGTAACATGTTTGAATTTTTTTTTCCTACTGGTTCAAACATTATGGCAAATTTTCAAGCTTCATTGTACGATCATATGAAGATTTATACTGTTTATCCTTTTATCCACTAAACAAAGTTTTTCACGAGAGCTCATGAGAAGCAAAAGTCTTTCATTTCATGTGTTACTCTTCTTCTTATAAACAATTGTCCTCCATACCTCACTACCCTTGCATACATTTTTTGCTGCCTTTACATCCATACATCCTCTCATGCAAGCTTTTTTGTTTCTGCGACTCTTTATATCTCTTCTCTCTACAGACACATTCGCACATTCCAATCATTCTAAGTTCGTTCTACCTTTCGGTAGGCTACCATTCACTTTCCCTAAATATACTCGCTTTGTTAAACGTCCAATTCTAATAAAATAATAAATATACAAATCATATTTTTTAATGATATTTTGTATAAGATAAGATAAAAATTCGTCTCGTCGCCAGCTGGTACACTTTTTCGTTGCCCCTGACCCCTGTATGACCAGAAAACCATATGAGGTTCACGCTATTCTCTTCTTCTAGTTGGTTTAATGCCTTTTCTCATTCCCAAACCAGCCCTGATGTTATTTCTAGTTTCCAACTGCAGTTAATGTCGCTTAGCTGCCTGAGAAGATTCTAATCTGCCTGTCAGCCACGTCTCCTTCTATGAGTATGTCGGAGCAGCGGAGGACAACCAGGACCTCCGCCTTAAAGACGGTGGCATGTCGTCCGAGTGGGATTTTCACCCCCCTCCCTGCTGCACTATCGTGAATTCCTGCTCCTGACCCCATCTCTAGTGAAATCAAAGCTTTCTGTTACTTTGTCCTGCCTCATTCCTAGAATTGGCAGTGTACTGATGTCATTTGGGAGCCTAGTGTGTCTAGTCTCCCAAGTCTTTTCTGGATAAACAGCCCATTGTCGCAGTCTATCCTGCTTCGTTTTGCGTATTGCCCTTGGCCACTAAACCACGACCGCGTATAAGAGCCTTGTTTAAGGACAGCGACGTAAAGCCCGGCGATCCCTTGTTAGACCAGAAGCTCTTCTGCACATCCAAAATGCCGTGACGAGTCTTTTGCATTGCGTTTCTAGATCAGCTAGTTCTAGTTCTTCTATTTCATCTTACTAACGAGCATTACTCACAAATATTCAACCGACTCTGAGTTTATTAGCCTCACACCACGGAATGCAGGAGCGTCGACATTCTGTACTTTGTACTTTCTCGTAAAAATGACCAAGCTGGTCTTTTCCGTATTCACTGAGAGCCCCCAGCTGTCGCACCAGAGGTCTACGATGCGTAGCGCTAACCTCATCAGACCTATCAATGTGTCCAGATGAGCCCCTTTGGTTAGAATTACAAAGTTATCTGCATCTCCCTGGGTATAACAACGCTCCTCATTTAGCCCTCGAAGAAGGCCGTCAACTACAATGTACTACGGGAGAGGTGACAGAACACCCCCCAGAGGACATCTCCGTGGTGATGACCTCTAACTAGACCTCCACCCCACCTGGTTTCGAGACGCTCCTGACGCAGCATACTCCCTATACAGCTTACTAGGTGGCTCACCACGCCACACTTTGAAGCCTCCCAGTGGATAACTTTTGGAGGGGTACTGCTGAAGGCACCCTTTCTGCCCTGTATGTGGCGAAATGCCAGTCACTTTTTTCCCTCTCCTAGCCCCAGCATTCCTCCTCCCTGTCGGATTGCATTCACTGAAAACTTGGGAAATAATCTTTCATGAGGTATTTCAGGCTTCCTTCTTCGCCTTCGGCAAAATCGCCATCTTCGAGCATTATTAGACCGAGGCGAGCCTCCGAATCTTTTGCCAGGATCTCATGGAGCCTCGCTAACTCAAGAATGCCTTAAGCTTCCTCACAGAAGCCCCTACAGTCTCCCTGCCCATACATGTTCTTCTTTTATTCATTCTGAGCCATCTTGTAGTTGTCCTAGCCTGAGGACAGTTTGGTTTTGTTTGCGCTATCGTAAGTGGCTCTAATTTTTTTACGGAGCTTCTCAAAGTGGGTGTTCCACCACTTTACCCCTTTCTTATACTCAATTATACTCGTAGGACAATTATTCTCATATGATGTGATCAGAGCCATCCGCAGAAACTCCGCAGCGTGCTCTAACTCATTTAAAGTACCATAGTTCGTGTTCCTTCTTGTGTGAGTTCCAAAGTGTATTTCTGGGATTTGTGATTTTCGAAATCGCTGGTGTTCTTAAGGCCAATCGGAACAAGATATATTCGTGGTCCGAGGGAGACTCCCCGTCGAAGACTCTACAGCCCACTAACATGCTCCCCAGTTCCTTCAAGCCAGATTGAGAACCTCACTCCCGTTTTTTTTCTGGAATGTGGGAGTATTACCTCCGCTTGGGGTCTCCAGCTCAGTACCCGCTAAGTATTTTAATAAATCTCTTCCTCTATCGTTCATGCTCATGCTTCCTCACACTATAAAGTGAGAGTTTGTATCACAACTTAACAGCAGAGGAATCCCATTCTCTTGGCAGCAATGAATAAGAGCCTTTACCTCTCTAGGAGGTGGGGCTCCGCAGCGTAACCCGGAAAATTAGCAGAAGCGATGAACACCTCTTACTTTTCTCCGCTCTTACCCCTGAGCCTCACCCTCATAACGGTAAGGTTCCTAAAGCAGAGCTTAGGTTTCAAGATCGCATCCATACACTTGATTACTATGCATGCTCTTGGTGCTTTTTCGCGTGTCCCCTTGTATATGGAGCCACACCCTCGTAAGCCACTGATCTTTTCTCGCTACAGCCGGGGTTCCTGGATTAGGACTATTTTTGTACGCACCACTGTCATACGCCTGCGTGAATCCACTGCGGTGCCTTTGCTGTGGTGCAAATTTATCTGCATCATTGAGATTCCCGTTTCAGCCATTGATCGACTGATTCGGTGCACTTTTAGATGCTTCTGGACCCCTTACCAAGCCCTGATGGGTCATTCTGAAGGACTTTACTTGACCCTAGATGGGGTCTGTAATTCAGAGCCGTAAGAGCTCTGATTGCACCTTCCGGGTAACTTAGGGCCAGAATCCAGCCCGTTTCCGTCGGTCTATTTGTTTGCCTATTGGCTTCCTACTTGAACCTACACATTGGTGCCCTCTCCATCAGTCAGTTCCTCGAATAGATGTCAGCAGCCTTCACTACGATGGCCCCCGATCGAAGAAGGATGCCATCGAATCTGGAGGCGCGCCTCTCGTGGGCTTATGCTTCAATCAATTTTGAGATTTCCTCCCAGCTCCTTAGTTAGATGAAGACCTCGAAATGAGCCTTTATTGTATTGTGTGCGTTTGTCTGCATCATGAGAATGTCAAGTTAATGTTAAATGAGATCAATATTCAGCATTTGTCATCTAGGAGAGTGTAAGAAGTGGCCAAATTCCAAATTTAATTTATTCCAAATTCCAAGTTCCGAATTTAAGAAAAAGTCAAATTTATTTTTGATTTTTGTGAATGGAGGTGGAATTTTAATTTTCTTCAAAAATATTTATAATTGGTAGAAATAGCGTGAAAAAGCCTGTCGGAAACATATCAAGTAAAATTTCATTTTCTGCAAAAGAAAAAAAGTTATATACGTTTGAAGAAGAGACTGTCCGTCAGAAGTCAGAAAATTCAACCTCCCCTACTTTTGCAAATGTTTATCGAAACGAAAAAAAAAAATTCTGTACGAAGTTCCATCCAATAGGACTCCATTGAGCGAAACGTCAGGCCGGTCGGATGAATTTGTTTTAAGGGGTGGGTACACTTGAGAAATGTTGCCATATATGTGGTTATTGTAAAATTGATTCTCATGATTTTGAAATGTTCTAATTTTGAAAAATTCTTTTGCAAACGTATTTTATTTGAGAAAATTTCTGCTTGATCTTCTGCTGGATAATGCACACGCACATCCCTCGAAAGATGTAGTGAATTCCATCGATTTAACGATCCAGGTAAGTACGTTCAGGGCATAGCTTTATTACCCTCACATTTATAAACATAATGAAGAATTTCTTTTAGGTAGAATCCCTGCCTCCAAACGTTACAGCAAATGGGCCAGGGCGTAATTAAGAAAACAAAAAGGCTGTATAAAAAAAATCTGTTGCGAGAACTCCTTATTGAAAAAGAAGGATTTGCTCAGCTTATGAAAAAGATCAACTTCTAAGACTGTTGCTACAAACTCGCGAATGCATGGGACAATCTGACGCAAGAAAATCAGATATAATTGCGCATATTTTCAGTCCTATAAATAAATGTGATGACCTCATTAGTTTTCGAAATAATGAAGAAAATGTTACTTTTTTCTGCAATCCCAAAATACGAATTTTTAGTGTTCAACTTGCCATAAGTTCTACAATAATAGGAATTTTGTAATAAAAATTTCAGAAAATATGCATCATATAACGAAACTAATGGTATTAATAGAATTTCAATGAATTATCACTTAAAATGTATAACGATTATTATTCTTCTCATGGCGTAAATTAGATATTGAAAGTTTTAAACGCTTTGGGAGTCAAAGGAATTATCAGAAAATCAAAATTAACGGTCACCTAAACTTTTGGAAGGATTCGAGGAAGTTTTTTGAAAAATATCAGGCAATTATGTTTCATAGTTTGAAAGTCACAATTGATTTAAGATCTCAGCGCTGCTCCGTATGCGTGCTAGCTCGTCCTGCAATATCAACGTCTGTATAACAGCGGACGATGGACGGTCAAGTCGGCCACCAAAACAAAAGAGCATAGGTTTATTTTGATTTTCTCCTAACGTACATAATTCACAGAAGCATCATTGTAGAATAGTGGTAGCATATAATATTCTGTTCAGGATAGTTTGAATTTACTTGAAATAAAAAGAACCTAAATATGGGTCGAGGCAAGAAGAGAAATATGTGTGAAGAAAATTGGTTGAAAAATAAGAAAAAATGTTCCCGAAATAAGGATCCAGTTGAAAGTATTAGAGAAAATTGAAAATTAACTTCTCAGATAAGTTTGATATCCCATTATTATTCTTTATTTGATTTCTTGATAGCTTTTACTGAAAAATCTTGTATTATAAGATTAGTGCAAATAGTCTAATATAATTTTTCACATTGAATTCTACTATCGAGAATGTAAAAAGTTTTCAATATCAAATTATCACCAAATTAATGGAGGGCATTCAATGAATAGACTTTTCTTTCAATCAAAAAGTTAACGAAACTTATGTGTTATATGGTAGGGAAAGGATTATATTACTAAGTCTAAAACTATAGAGGACGGTGTGAGAGAAAAAAAATCCCAGAGAGAATTTTCAAAGTTACTGAAGCTTGCTGTCGAGAAAAATGTTCTGGAAAACTTCCAATTGCTCATCAAGAAGAACTTTACAAACAGTTTGGGACCTCGGAGATTATCATCAGTGAAATTTAACTCCGCAGAATGTTTAAATGTAGAGATACCGTCGAAACGAAAGGGGAAACAAAACATCGATTAATTAACTGGGTTTAATTATTTCCTGCTGACGAAGAAAACATTCCAATTTGTAGAAAATTTTTTTGCGGATTTATCTGTTTAGGTAAAGAGGGAATAGAAACTGTTCGAAAAAATATTTTGAATCAGCAGCCGTTGAAAAATTTAGCAGGTGGGCGACGTGAGATTCATGTTGAATTATCGGAAGATATGAAAAAAATTATTGGAGAGCATTGTGAATCAATTCCACATCGCACTTCTCATTATAAACGACAATCTACGAACCTAAAATATTTTGAAAACCCATCGTTGGATCTCAAAACTTTGTACAAATTATTCGAAAAATATTATTTAGAAGAAACCGGGCATGAATTGGCAATAGAAAAACTATCTCTTTCAAATATTTCAACCGCAGTGTCGGCTTTACTTTCAAATTTCCCCGAACTGAAGTATGCAATACTTGCTATGAAATTAAGACAGAAGTAATGACAAGTGAAGACTTAATCAAACATGTTTCCTCTTCTTGAAGGGATTGTAAAAGAAGGGGCAAAGGCTGTATGCAATTTCATTCAGAACGCAATAATGGAGGAGTTTGATAAAGTCAAATTCTGCTGTATAACTCTATGTTCAGATGGATGTTCCGGACAAAATAGAAATTATACTGTATTTAATTTTTGGCTTCTATTGTCTATTCATTTGCAAATTGAAATGAAATATATCTTTCCAGTTCTTGGACACTCCTATTGCCAATGTGTTAGCAATTTTGGCACATATTCGCAGAAACAAAAAAAATTAGAGCGCATTGAAACGCCCGATGAATATATGGAATTGATTCAAAACGCTTGCTTCTCTCCATTTACTATGATTACGAAATGTGAAGATTTTTTGCAGGATTTTGAAAAATTTTCAAGGGTAAAATTCGCCAACCGGAAAATTTTCGAAGTGGTGAAGCTTTTGTTTTACAATTTTTCCTCGACGGAAAAGTAGACGTTTATGATAATTATAAATTGGAGAAGGAAACTACTTTTTTGTTTACTACTAATCTTGAACTAAAAGATCTCTCAAAAAGTTTTCCACCTCGAATCGGACTGAAGGCGGCTAAAATAAAAGATGTGAAAGGTATCTCTGAATATTTAGGCGCCCCTGGAAAAGAATTCTTTGACAATTATTTTTCGCAATTTACTCGAAATAATTCTGCCGAAGACAACACGGAAGACAGTGACGAAAATGATTGAATTATTCATAAAGAAATCGTACAAGTTATTATATGAACATCATGCAAGTTTTAGTTTTTATAATTTGTTATTAGGAAACAATAAACAAATGTAAATGATAATGTCTTCATTATTATTTTTGTGGCCGGCTGGACCTCCCAATCGTCCGCTGTTATACAGACGTTGATATTGCAGGACAAGCTAGCACGCGTACGGGGCAGCGCTGAGATCTTAAATCAATCGTGACTTCAAAACTATAAAACATAATTGCCTGATATTTCTCAAAAAACTTCCTTAAATACTCACAAAAGTTTAGGTGACCGTTAATTTTGATCTTCTGAAAGTTCCTTCGACTCCTGAAGCGTTTAAAACTTTCAATATCTAATTTACGCCATGAGAAGAATAAAAATCTTTATGAATTTTTAGTGACAATTTATCGAAATCTATGAATGCTGTTAGTTTCGTTTTATGATGTTACATATTTTCTGGGCTTTTTATTACAAAATTCCTATTATTGTAGAACTTATGGCGAGTTGGACACAAAAAATTCGTATTTTGCGATTGCAGAAAAAAGCAACATTTTCTTGATTATTTCAAAAACTAATGAAGACATCATGTTTATTTATGAGATCAAAAATATGCGCAATAAAATTTCCTATTGGGATATGTTATCAAAAAATCTGCCCGCTTCGCGGGCACATTCTCATCGCGCGCCTCGCTCGCAAGTTTGAGCGCGCCTGTGGCGCGCGATGCGATCGTCGCGCTTCGCGCTCGATGTTATATGTTCTTCTAGTGCAAATTACGCAATTTGTTTTAATTTGAAATGAGAAAGAAAATTTTATTTACTCAAGACTCAATTGGCCTCAAGGAATACATTGTCATCATAATATTCGCGCTTTGCGCTCGATTTTCTGCGTTCACCGTATAATATATACAAATAAATAGTTAAAAAGAC
>JAUMHM010065704.1:0-14309 GCA_032362435.1 Melikaiella ostensackeni
GAAAGTATAGCTCAGAAGAATCACTTTCTTCTATAATTTTCTCAGAATTTTCTATTTTGAATCCTATAGTATAACAGAAAACGTTTTTTGTGTCTCCAGTAAAATTTCATTTTTGGACTTTACCCAGTCGTCATTCTCGTGCCTGAATTATACATATGTATGTATAACTTAAATATTTTTATGGGATGAGATTCTTTCAATTTACAGATTTTAAAAATTATTTTTGTTATTTTTAATTCTTTTTAATATGAATTGAAAATTGTTTCTAATAATACAATAGGACTGCATCGCAAAAAAAAACATACTTCAAGCAAAAATATCTTATTTTGAGCACGATAATTAATTGAATTGAAGGTGGTACATTTTTTAGTATTAGTTTTTTACTGTGAGGATTTCACAATAAAACTAAACAAGATTTTCATTTTAAGGTCCCGATTGCTTCTAAATTGTCCTGTAAGGTCATTTGACTGACATGAAATTTTCAACCTTTGTAGGTAGAAAATATTTAATTAATGATTCTAAAATCGCAATTATTCAGCAAAAAATAAATTCATGATTTTATAGAATTTCATGTTAATTGTGCATAATGGTGACCGTAAATTCATTGTCATATTTATCAGAAGTTGTTTTATGCAAGAAATTTTATTTTGCAAATATTAAATATCAATCATAGTCATCTGGATTTTTCATTCAGTATTTATTTAAACGAAATTATATTCTTTATACCTCTCCCCCCACTCTCCTTGGAAAAACTTAAAACATTTGGTTACATAATGTAATTTGAATAAAAATTTAATATTGTGTTTTGCAGCACGCACATTTTACTTATAACGTAGGAATCACTTTTTCAGATAATTTCCTGTGAACAATATCGGACTGCATAAAATCCCGCACAAAATGAGTGTGTTTAAAAAATCGATTTTTGCGTGTTTTAAGATACTCAAGAATTTATTTAAAAAATCATTGTGAGCTTTATACAATAATTATTGGAATCAAAGGATCTCTTTGATGTCATGATCATGCAATTTAAAATATGCTGCCTCTCAAATAAAATTTGCAAAACAGTAAACATATATAAACTTAGAATAATAATATTAAACACAAAATTTATCATTATACATCTTTTTGAATAAAAAATGTTCTAAAATATATGAATCCTACTCATTTTGTGTGAAACGCTTATAAAATTCATCGATTCCTCTTTATTATTCCCAACCTCCAACTTCCAACATTTCATTTTATATCTACATTTCAGGTTTATAATTGCAATAATCGTTCAAATTCTGCTGCATTGGTAATAAAACAGACGAGTCTTTTATTTCATTCTCTGAAAACCAGTGAAAATTACAAATTTCATTTCTATTCCAACGATTTCGAGGAACACTCTTCAACCGCAGTTTGTATTTCAGCAATAACGATTGCCAAGTTCGTTGCGTCGCAACTAAATAATTTAGCGTATCTACAATTTGCGAATTTCACGTTTTAGTCTTTGTGGTTTAACATACGTGGATTTTCCGATTCAAACTTATTCATAATCACATTTTGAGTATTTCATTATGTTAACGTTTAGATTAGATTAGATTCTTACTTCATGTATACCCTTTTCGGTTTTTTATATATATGAAATTCCTCTTCCCACAGGAGACTGTCAGACATTAAACTTTTTAGCTCAAAGCCCTTTCCAAAACCCAAAATTACCCCAACTCTCGTAATAAACCTCCAAACAATGCCTGACGTATTCAATCCTGTGGGTTTTCTTCAATCTCTGAAATCCCCTACCGTCTGCAGCCGGATTTTTATTAGAAACGCTTGAATTTGCTTGAACATTGGGTCAGGGGAGTGGAAAACTGCAGAAAACCAAAACTTTTGAGCGCAGTCGGTTACCGACAGACGAGTTTGGATGCAGAAATTTGATAGCATCGAGTACCCAGTGGGTGAAATCTTATATTATTTATGGAGCAAATATGTAATTTTTGTTGGACAAAGATCGTAAGAGCTGTACATTTTTCCATGTTGTTCGTCGTTAGTTGAGAAACATTTTTTCAAAGAACCATAACATGTGGTAAAAAATATGTATAAATGAAAACGACTTCCACATCATATTTGCATCATTAGGATTTTTAGTATAAAAACATTGATGGGACATCACATAATCCTTCATGGCTCACCAATGTTTTTATACTAAAAATCCTAATAATGCAAATACCATGTGGAAGTCGTTTTTATTTATATATATTTTTACCAAATATTATGGTTCTTCGAAAAAATGTCTGAAGAGGCTCTTTGTCGAAGGGCGAAACGTTGAACGTTTTTAATCAATATATTTAGACCAGTAGACCAACAAAATTTAACACCTTCTTATCTAACTCAATTATCTGGTCATCACCTAAAAACATCATCTAAAATTAATGTTAACATTCGTTGAATATTTCAATCAAGCCTTCTGGTTTTGATTTAACGTTTAAACTATTTTTGCTCCTTCAAAGATTGTTTTTAAATTACATAAGTTACATTTCCATTTGCCGTCGATAACGTCGACATCATAATATCTCTATGACGGTTGCATCATGGAAACGGAAGCAAAATGCGATTGGCTTCGGCGTCACATAAGTCATAATAAGAACTACATGAAATGGCTCTTTCGGATTCGTAAACATAGTGACCTATCTACTTCTTGTCCTTAAGGAGGTCGAGCTTGCACGCAATCTATGGGAATATATATTTGTATTTGATAGAAGGCCTACAATCTGTGAAAAGATCATGAATATCTTTATCCTCTTATCCACATCAAAGAAACTGAATGGATTTATAATTACACAGTCCATTTTTATTTTCATTTCTTTCTATTACACCTCCATCATAAGTGCGATTTAGAGCCTATGAACGATTCCTGAAACAGTATTTATAGGCCTAGGTCTTTAAACGGTTTACTTATAGTCTAAGGCTTATAAAGTAATGATGTATTGTCATATGATTGCATAACAAAGAGCAGTAGAACACTTTATCGGACGCCGAGCGATTCACATTCTCATCGCACCATGGCGCTCTCTACACACCTCGTGACAGCTGAGTAGTTGACGACAGTCGTTCGGAGAAGGTTATTGGGCCCTAAAAATTGCACTTATGATTGCATTGTGATAAAAAATATTATATGATACACGGCCCCTTGTGTGGAACTTTTTCCTTGTGTGACGTTGCAATACGAGCCAGGGCTCGAGGTCTAACCGAGGCGAAGCAAAGCCGAGGTGAAGCCGAGGCAAAGCGAAAGACGAGGCGAAACGAAGGACTCAGGCGAGTATTGCAATCAAACAAGGAAAAAGTTCCACTGAGGGTCCTTGTATCATGAATAGCTATTTTCCCATCATCAGGGCTACCACATAGTCACTTTTAATCACTTTTTTCTCAAATCACTTTTTAGTCCCTTTTTTACGATAAAGTCGCTACAGTCACATTCCTGAATGAAAATATCACTTCAGTAATTTTTCTCTCATTAAATTCAAACAGAGAAATTAGGTCTATATCTATTTCTGAATATTCTCGAATTCATTCGAATTCCTTTGACTTCTTTCGAATCCCTTTGAATTCTTTCGAATTCCTTTGAATTCTTTGAAATTCATTTTATATTCGCATGAATTTCATCGAATTCTCTTAAATTTCCTTGAATTCTTATAAATTCTTCCCAAATTATTTCCACTGATCTCGGTAACAGCCTCGTCTTCGCTTATCCTCGGCTACATTTCGGGCCTTGGCTTGAATCGCAACTTCACACCAGGAAAAAGTGCCACTTAGGGTCCTTGTATCATAAATAATTATTTTCACATTATCAGCGCTGCCACACAGTCACCTTTAGTCACTTTTTTCTTCTCAAATCACTTTTTAGTTACTTTTTCCCAATAAAGTCACTAAAGTCACTTTTTTAAGTGAAAAGATCACTTTAGTAATTTTCCTTTCAATAAATTAAAATAGAGAAATATTAGTTCTAGACCTTCTTCTAAATGTTCTTGAATTCTTTCGAATTTCTTTGAATTTTTTTTAATGCACCCTAGATCCTTTTGAATTCATCTTGAATTCTTGCGAATTTCATCGAATTCTCTTGAATTCCCTTGAATTTTCTAAGTTCATTCCAAATCAATTCTATTGATTTCAGTAACAGCCTCGTCTTCGCTTTTCCTCGGCTACACCTCGGGCAATGACTTGTATTGCAACTTCACATTAAGAAAAAGTGCCACTTATGGTCCCTGTATCATAAATAACTATTTTCTCATCATCACGTCTATCGCACGGTCATTTTTAGTCACTTTTTTTTAAATTACTTTTTAGTCACTTTTTACGATAAAATCACTGTAATCAGTTTTTTAATTGAAAATATTACTCTAGCAATTTTTCGTTCAATAATTTAAAACAGAGAAATTAGGTCTAAACCTATTTCTTAAAGTTCTGGAATTCTTTCGAATTCCCTTGAATTCTTTTAAATTCAACCTGAATCCTTTTAAATTTAGAATTCATCCTGAATTTTTATAAATTTATCTTGAATTCTTCTGAATTCATCTAAATTCTTTGGGATTCTCTGGAATTTTTCTGAATTCACCCTGGCTTCTTTTGAATTCTTCTGAGTTCACTCAGTTCCACTCAATTCAATAGATCTTTCTGATTTTGTTAGTTTTATTGAATTCACCCTGCAGTCTTTAAAACTCACTTTGAATTCTTATGAATTTCATCAAACTCTCTTGAATTCCTTTCTATTCTTCTGAATTTTTTTTAATTCTTCGGAAATGTCTTGACTTTTTTCGAATTCACACTGAATTCTTTCGAATTCTTCTAAATTCACTTATTTCCACTCAATTCGATGGACTTTTAATTTAGTTACACTGAATTCATCCTGAAGTCCTTTGAACTCACCTTGAATTCTTATGAATTTCACCAAAGTCTCTTGAATTTCCTGAAATTCTTCTAGATTCACTTAAATTTTACTAAAATCAATGGAATATTTTTGATTTTTTGAATTTTTTTCAATCTATTTGTAATTCACCCTGAAGTCTTCGAAACTCACCTTAAATTCTTATGAATTTCATCAAAGTCTCTTGAATTTCCTGTAATTCTTCTAGATTCACTTAAATTTTCTTAAAATCAATAGAATATTTTTGATTTTTTGAATTTTTTTGAATCTATTTGGAATTCACCCTGAAGTCTTCCAAACTCAATTTAAATTCTTATGAATTTCATCAAAGTCTCTTGAATTCCCCTGAATTCTTCTAAATTTACTCCAATTTTACTCAAGACAATGGAAAATTTTGGATTTTTGGGTTTTTTCAATGAATTTGAATTCTTCTGAATTTGCCCTGAATTCTTTTCAATTCTTCTGAACTCACTCAATTCAATGGATTTTTTTTAGTTTTATCAAATTTACCCTGAATCTTTTGAGCTCACCTTGAATTCTTATGAATGTAATCAAAGTCTCTTGACTTCCCTTGAATTCTCCTAAATGCATTCCAATTTTACTAAAATCAATGGAATATTTTAGATTTTTAGATTTTTTTAATTCATTCAAATTCTTTTAAACTTATCCTGAATGTTTCTGAATTTAACTTGAATTCTTTCGAATTTAATCTGAATTCTTATATGCCCATCCTGAATTCCTTTAGCTCCTCTTGAATTCCTTTGAATTATCTTTAATACTTCTAAATTCACCCTGCATTCTTTTTAATTCTTGTAAATTCACTCAATTCTACTCAATTCAATGGGTTTTTTCGCCTTTTTAATTTTATTAAATTCGCCCTGACATCATATTAATTTATCCTGAATTCCTTTCAATTCTTCGCAGTTCTTTTGAATACACCCTGAATTCCTTTAAATGCACTCCATTTTAACTGAAATCAATGCAATATTTTAGTGTTCTGTATTTTTTAAAATTAATTTAAATTTATTTGAATTGACCCTGAATTTTTTCCAATTTAATTTGAATTGTTTTGAATTCATTTTGAATTGTTATAAATTTCTCCTGAATCTCTTCGAATTATCTTGAATTCCTTTTAGTTCACCCTGAATTCTTTTTAATTTTTTGGAATGCTCTTGAATTTTTTCGAATTGACCCTGAATTCTTCGGAATTCTGTTGAAATTTTTCGAATTTACCCTGAATTCTTTTGAGATCTTCTGATAAAACTCAATTCTACTCAATTCAGTAGATTTTTTTCAGTTTCATTTAATTCACATCGAAGTTTTCTAAACCCACCTTGAATTCTTATGAATTTCATCAGAGTCTCATGAATTCCCATGAATTCTTCTAAATTCACTCCGATTATACTGAAATCAATGGAATATTCTGAATTTTTACATTCTCGTCTCAATAAGAAGATATTGTTTTTATATGAAAATTGACATTCACGGATTCCATTGAATCTCCATTTTTCGAGACACCCTGAATCCGAAAAAATAGGTTTTTTACGTTGGTGCCTGTCTGTCGAATATGCTTTTCAAAAAATAAAAAATTTCGTTTTACAGCAAAACTATACGAGACATGAAAAAAATGTTGATAGCAAAATTGTTCACCTTAAAAATTGCTACAAATTTGCCCCAAACTATTTTTTCAATAAGACGCATATTTTTTGTTTTAATCTTGAAAAACGTTATTTAAAAAAATCCATTTTCTATCAAAACTATACGAGATACGAAAACTGTTAAGAATCAAAATTTTTGATCTCAAAAAGACCTAAACATTTGGTCACGAGTATTTTTTGATGAGACGCATAGTTTTTCTTTTCATCGTGAAAAATGCTGTGAAAAATAAAAAATTCCGCTTCTAGTCAAAACTATACGAGGTACGAAAAAAATGTTAGAAAACAAAATTGTTTTTCTCAAAAGGATCTACAAATTAAATACGGACAATTTCTTTGATGAGACAAATAGTTTTTGTTTCAATCGCGAAAAATTTTATTAAAAATGAAAAATTCCCTTTTCAGGTCAAACCATGAAGATTCGAAAAAAATGTTACCAGTAAAATTGTTTACGTCAAAATGATCCACAAATTTTCTTCAGACCATTTTTAAATATAAATAAATAAATAAATAATAATAAATAATAATAATAAATAATAAATAAAATAAAAATAAATAAATAGTTTTTGTTTTAGTCTTTAACATTAACACTAAAAATAAAAAATTCAAATTTTTGAAAAAATGACACAGGGTACAACAAATTATTTAAGGACAAAATTTCTACCGAAAAAAATACAATAAAATATTTATCGGCAAAATTTTCCACCTCCATTTTAAAATATAATTAACAAAACAAATTAAGATGCAGAAATTATCATAATATGAATTTATGATAATAGAATTCAACATAATTGAGAAAATTTTGCGTTTTGGTCATACTTTAATCGAGCACGAAGCGCGAGATCCGACAAACGCGCGCAATGATAATGTGCCCGCACAGCGTGCAGATTTTTCTCAATTCATTTGAATTCTTTTGAATTTACCCTTACTCCTTTTTAGTTTAACTTAAATTGCTTTGAATTTATCCTGAATTTTTTGAAATTCACTTAGAATTCTTATAAATTTCATTGAATTCTTTAAATTCAAAAGAACACTAGTAACATTATTAATGCACACTAGTCACTTTTTGGTTTAGAAATTAGTCACTTTTGGTCACTTTACGGTTTAAGTAGTTCACTCTTTTCACTTTTTTCAAGTAAATTAGGCTGTGACAGCCCTGCTCATCATATACGATCAATATTTCCTCAGAAATTTTCATAATATTCTTTATCATTTCAGAAAACCTTTCAAGATCAAATGCCGCTTATAATAAAAGTAATTCCTTTTCTTTTTTCCAACCAATCGTTATTTAACTCTTTTTGGAACGAATGTTTGCACAAGTTTTCAGCGCAACCATTCCAGAACTTCTAATTGAAAGAAATTCGATAACTCAGAATTAAACTTTTGGAAAACTTTCAAGGAACTTGGATTCCCAACTAAAAGCTCGGATTCATATAAAAGAAAATGATCCTCAGACTTGTTTTAGTGTTCTGAGTAAATACATTCATGACCTCAACTTTTAGTAAACCGAAAATGTCATTTGAAAATTAGGACTTGTAAATTCTTTGTGAATCAAAAAGTTAAACGTTTTTATTAGACTCAAAAATGAAAGTGTTCAGGGTTTTCGAGATGGAATAAAAGTTAGAATCACTTCCAAAAATAAAGGTTTAGTTTCGTAAGTTTATAAGCTCACAAATTAAAAAAACTTGAATTTTAAAAAACTTTCTAGAAATGATGATTTTTTTCACAGCAAAATTTAATATAAAAATCTCTTTTATTTTCCGGTAAAAGATTAATCTCTTTGTATTCTTTTTTTTTAATTAAAAAGCCTCAGCTAACGAGAAAGTCTTGTCTAGGGCATACAACTGCATACGACTAAAGTGGCACTTAAGCCTCGACTTAAACGCTTGAGTTTGAAAGGAAAATCCATTTATCCGTGGCAAACCCTTCAGATAATTAAGAGATGACGTCAGAAGACTTAGGAAAATATTAATATTAACTTATTTTATTGGGAAAAATATTTTAAAGTAGGCTTTTTTGTGTCCTACTTATTCATTGATATAAAAATCAATTTTGAAAGAATTCGAGCTTAAAAATGTTTCATTTTTTGGGGTCGCTGAATTGGAATTTGATAACCAAATTTAAAAATACAAGATGGTTTATCCAATACAGAGCTAGACCCAAAATTATTATTAATCCATTTTTCTGAATTCTCCATGGCAAAATGCATTAAATTTTTCCTTTTTATTAACAATTTCAAATATTCTAGAATGGAATAATGTCAATAAAATAGCCTCGTTAAAGTTTAAATACACAAACGTGTCTCGGGATATAAAACTTAGACTCACTCTTTCACAACATTTAAAAAAAACGTAAAAGTCCCTGTTATTGTTTTTACTTCCTCTTAGAAACTTGTAATTTCACCTCATTTTTTTCACGATCGCATATCGTGCACATTATCGCGGTAGACAATCTACGTAGATGCACGTGTGCAATGCGCATGCATTTAAATTAGTATTCCTCTCAGCGAATATAGAGAAGGAATTATTTGATTCAAATCGCTCTTCGATTCGATTCTCGAAGTAATTTTGATTAAATATTAAAAATCTATTGTGGACCAAGAGAAGTAATTCCGCACTTGATAAATAATTTTCTTTCTTTATCGATCCCTTCGTAAATGAAAAATTTGTATGTATGATGTTTCTATTTTTAAAAAACTTATTGAAAATGGTCGGATTGTTATAAAAATCGGTACCAGGGGATTTCCGGATTGCTGAACGCAAATTTGGGGTAAAAATGAAAAAATTCTACATTTTTTATTTAAAATCTGTTCGAGTACTTGAAAACTTTCAAGCTTTTCGGAAAGCTTGAGCTCGAACTCGACTCGAAACCTGACAAACTCAACTCGACTTGTTCGAACTTCAAGTTTCGAGTTTTTTGCATACTTGTATAGTCGTTCACTAATTTAACAAAACTTTAAGAGATTATTAAAAATGCTCAACAAAATATCGTGGAGTAGTATTTTAATTGGAGCTGCAGGTTTAATTTGCCCCACGAGTTTCTGTGTTGATGTAATTTTACAGAAAAAGTGCACTTGCGTGAATTAAAACAGGCTCTTAAATTTGAATGTTACGCAATTGTAAAAATTGTTAAAAATTAATACAAAGGTAATCAGAAAAAATTTTAATATTAATTTAGATAACAACTTTTTTAGAATTAAAAAAATATATTGAACTCCAAAACAAAAACGACTATGTACCATTTATCTGTTCCCAAATGTCTATGATAATTACAAATAATGTGTTCTAAAAATATTTTTCTTAAGACCAGGTAACCTCCCTCAATACCTTTTATTTAATTTAGTAAACTTTGGACTCGTGATCTCATTTCGTGTGGACATTTTAATAGAATTTTAATTTCAGATTTGTTTAAGTTTGTGTTTAATAATGGTTTTCGAATCTTCTCAGTTTCAAATTTTTCACGATTTTGATCATTTACAATTGCAGTTTCTTAAATTATCACTAATTTGCATTGAAAATTCACCGCCTCAGGCTTCGAATTGAAATCGTTTCGACTTAAAAAGTTTGAGATTGACCATCTGTCTGAGAGCTATAATTTGTCAAATGAAAAAATTTAAAAATGTTTGATCACAAATATATTTCAAAATTCGATTGGCTTCATTATCGTCACTTTAAATGTGTAATTGCTCAATTACTGGCGTTCAACAATTTTTAATTATTCTGCTTGAACGCCTAAGATTTTAAATTACTTAATTTCTACCGCTTTCAAATGAAATTCTTAGAATCCAAAATTTGTATAATTCCAATTTTAAAATTCGTTGAATTTTAAACACTTCGTGTTGAAAATTGGTCTATTCTGATTGACTGAAAGTTGAAATTTTTAAATTTTCCCAATTTCAATTACCTACCAAGTTTGCATTTTTAATATGAAATTTGTCACTTTTGAAACGATTAAATTAAAAAAAAGGTTTAATTCAAAACTTATACCACAATTGTTTTGAAAGAATTCATTTATGAAGGCTTAAACCCGGCACTTTTAAAATTTAAAATAGTTCAGATTTTATACATCTGAATCTTGAACGCTATACAATATTCAAAACTTAAAAATGTTCAACATTTCAAATTAAAATTGTTCGTTTTAACGAATTAAAATTTTTAATAATTCAGCTTTGAATATTTCAATTTGATTTTCTTCACGTTTTGATCGCTTCATTGTCAAAACTGTTCAAATTGTGTTGTTTTTTTTCGAGAAATTTAAAAATGTTTTTAATAATAAATATTATTCAATTGGAATATGTTCTGAATGGTTTCAATGTTCGATTAATAAATTATCAAATTTTCGCTTACAAATGTGTACGTCCATATTAAAATAGCCCACTTTGTCGCTTGTCAATAAGGATCAACTTCAGAAAGAATTTAGTTTGAAGTTGAGCCTTATCGATAGGCGAAAAAGTGAGTTTTTATAATATAGACGTATACAAATAATTTAATATTCTCAAGTTTTGCAAAATGAAATAATTCAATTTTTGAAAGTATATAGGGTATAATTTAAGACTGTATAATGAGAGTATTCCTTGGTACTAGAGAGAAAAAGCAATGACTACAAATTAAATGTCCCGCGTAAAAATAATAAATGTGGGAATAGAATGGGAATAATGTGGGAGAAAAATTCAAGAATACTGTGTGCGAAGTGTGGGCTGTAGTTGATTAGCCATAATGGCTAAAGCGTGGCAAAAAATCGTTTCCCACATAGCAGCCACATTATCACTTATTTTGAAAAGACAATAGCTCAAGACAGGGAATTAACGAATTTCCATAAAAGAAGCCCATACTTCAAAAAATTATTAGTTTTCCGTGATTTTTGTAATTGGGGACGAGTTACACCAGTTTCACTAAGACAAATGATCAGTTCCAGTCTTTTACCAAAGTCAACTGATACCTGACAGCACAATTGGTTGGAATCTCGGAGTCATTGACATACTCTTACCACACTCGTCCTACTCTACATTTGAGATTGGGATAAGTGTGGCAAGAGTCTACAAATGACTTCCAGATTCCATCCACACTTTCCCCACTCTCTACACTGAAGAGTGAAATGTGTGTGGCAAGAGACTATACAGATTTCAACTTTACTTATCCCATTCTGCACTGAAGAGTGGAATAAGTATGGCAAGTGTCTGTAAATGAGTCCGAGATTCCAACCACACTTTCCCCACTCCACATTTAGACGTGGGATAAGTGTAACAAGAGCCTATAAAGAACCTCCAGATTCCAGTCACACTTAGCCTACTCTCAAATGTAAAGTGGAAAAAGTGTGGTTGGAATCTGGGAATCATTTGCATACTCTTGTAAGACTTATCCCACACTTGATTGTAGAGTCGAAAAAGTGTGATTGGAATCTGGGAGTCATTTACAGACTCTTGCCATACTCACCCCACTCTAAATTCAAGAGTCGAATAAGTGTGGCAAGTCTACAAATTACTTCTATATTCCATCCACACTCTACCCACACTCTACACTGAAGAGTGGGTTGTGTGTGGCAAGAGACTGTAAATAACTCATAGATTCCAACACAAGTCTTCAAATGACTTCCACCTTCCAGCCACACTTTACCCACACTCTTCACTGGAGATTGGGATATGTCTGGCAAGAGACTGTAAATAACTCATAGATTCCACAACACACTTTACCCACTCTACATACTTTTAAGAGTAGGATAAGTGTGACAAGAGTCTACAAATGGCTTCCAGTTGCACTTTGCCCATTCTTAGATGTCGAGTTGGAAAAGTGTCATGAGAATCTCGGAGTCATTTACAGACTCTTGCCACATTCATCCCACTCTACATTTAAGAGTGGGATAATTGTTGCAAGTCTACAAATTACTTTCATATTCCATCCACACCTTACACACACTTTACACTAAAGAGTGGAATGTGTGTGGCAAGAGACTGTTAATGAGTCATAGATTCCAACACACTTTTCCTTCTTTACATTTAATAGTGAAATAAGTGTGGCGAGTGTCTACAAATGACTTCTAGATTCCAACCACACTTTGTCCACTCTTAAATGTACAGTTTAAAATGTATCGTTAGAATTTCGGAGACATTTCCAGACTCTTGCCTCATTCGTCCTACTCTTCAGTGTATAGTGGGAAAAGTGTGGTTAGAATCTGTGAGTCATTTACAGACTCTAGCCACACTCATCCTACTCTGCATTCAAGAGAGAGATAAGTGTTGCAAGAGTCTGTAAATGAATTCCAGATTCCAACCACAGTTTGCCCTCTCTTCACTGAAGAGTAGCACAAGTGTGGTAAGAGTCTGCCAATGACTCCGAAATTTCAACCAATTATTCTGTCAGGTGTCAATTGAGTTTGGCAAAAGTCTGGAACTGATAATTTAGCTTCGTGAAACTGGTATAACTCGTCCCCAAGTACAAAAATTACGGAAGACTAACAATTGTTTGAAGTATGGGTTTATTTTAGGAAAATTCGTCAATTTCCTGTCTGAAGCTATTGTATTTTCAAAATAAATGATAATGTGGCTGCTATGTGGAAAACGATTTTTTGCCAAATTTTAGCCAATATGGCTATTCAACTATAGCTGACACTTCGCATATAGTTTTCTTAAATTTTTCTCCCATATTATGCCCATTCTATTCCCACATTTATTATTTTTACGCGGGGCATTTAATTTGTAGTAATTGCTTTTCCTCTCTAGCTTGAAGTCTTTAGTTTTGAATAAAATTGTCCTCGTGCTGCATTTGGAAAATGTGATAACTACACGGTTTTTCTTTCGTTCTAATATAGGTAATACACCTTTATTAGTTTCCATTTAATTTACTTTTCTCTCGTATCTCACGAACATATTTGAAACTAGTTTATCAGGCAGTCTGAGGCACAGTTGAATAACATGACTTAAGCATTGGATATAATGGGTATAAGCAAGAGACGAATACTAATTTATATACAGAATCTGAGTTAAATTAAAGGGCCGGATTCTTTCAACCGTCTGTAAATTTTTCTCGCTGAACGGTGTTGACTCCCGGACACTTCTCAACCAAGTTTAGAATTTTTATAATTAAAAGTACATATTCTTATAGGAAATTTATTTGTGTATCTTCACTCTCCGGATGGAAAAGTTATAGTTTTTGTCATTTTTCAAGTAAGCCTGAAGAACACGTTTTTTAGAAAACAATTTTTTTGTATTTTTTGATTACAACTCGTCGTATTCAAGCCAATTCTTGGAATTTTTCGACGAAATTCACAGGGAATATTCATCATGACATTCTACGACTGTTAGAATGAATGACTGATGAACATTTTTTCTTAACGAAAGTTATAAGTTTTTACCTGAGACGTTGCATAAATCATGTATCCATATCTTCAAGTTCATGTGGAGTCGAGCGAAAATTGAACAACAAAAAAGTTCCAGCGGGAAAGTTGTTTAGGAAGGTATAAATATGTTTTTACGGAAAAAATTATTCAAAATAAATCATCATTGAGAAATGATAAAAGTTTCATTTCAGCCGCACGGCTGTCGCGTGTTGTTTATTCAAACCACACACTCGTACCACAAAACCGTTCCGACACGGGTGGCTGATCAATCTCTCTAGCAATCACCCCAGGTGAAGAACTTCGCAAGGCATCACTCTTCTTCTTACATATAAACGATAGTCCTCCAAACATCCCTATCCTTGCATACATCTTTTGCTTCCGTTACATCCATACATCGTTTCATGCATGCTCTTGTGTTTCTACGA
>JAUMHM010065791.1:0-14305 GCA_032362435.1 Melikaiella ostensackeni
GTTTTGCACACGATTGAAACCCGAAACACCTCTTTTCATCATAATGAATCATCGTGAAAGCATTAAATCTATTACTCATTAATTATAATACATTTGTGATCCTAGAAATTGGTATAATTTCAATTTAAGATTATAGCTTTGAAGACTACTTCAAAATTTTAAATTGGCCCTTTTTCTAAATATTAGTCTGCCATTTTTCAATTTTGAGAGCTTCTGATTAAAAATTTTTCAGTTTCGAACACTTACAATTTAAAATTATTCAATTTTAACGCTTTCATTGAGAAGTGATACGAGTACAATTCCTTTTCGTTTCATTCGAAATATTATCCTTTTTTACCTAATTTTACCTAACTTAAAATTGTTTGATTTGGAACATTTTCAATTCAAAATCGGAGAATTTTAAATATACAGTTTCATAGATACTCAGCAGAAAGTTAGAAACTCTGTACAGTTTCTGTAGAAATTGTATATGCAGAAACTTTTGAAGGCAAACTATGCAAGGTAGCCTAAAAGTGTATTTCTGCCTGCCATCTGGGCAGGAGTACGTACCTGCTTTTCTATACTTCACCCTAAATTCTAAGAATGGGGTACTTCGAAAATTGTAGGACAAAGGATCTCAAAGATAGTGGTTTAGATTTTTTCGTTTAGGTTTTAGGTTTGAGAATTTTTGCCCAAGCCAGAGATATTGATTTTTAAGATTTTCAAGAAAGTTACCAAAAATACTTTCCTGAGACTTTATGGATTTATGCGTTTCGTGAAATTCTGCGTTGAATGATATTTAATTTTAAGAGACAATTCTTGGACACCTCATATATGTAATATTTATTTTTTCATGAAGCTTAATAAATAATTGAGTAAGTATAAAAATGTATTGTCATCAAATAATTAAATCACTCAATAGAAATATGTATCCTCAAATTCGCATTCGAATTCCCAAATGATGTCAAAATTGCAATGTATTCTGAACAGTTATGAATATACATAATGATAATATAATTAGGAAAATTTTATTCTAATTTTTTCTGGATGCTGAGTCAAACCAGGTCAACTGTATCACACAATTTTCCATAAAAACCTCAATTATGAAATAAATGATATATTCTTGAAGTCTTCGATCATCCAGAAAAACAATTTAAAAGATTTATTAATATTCCTTTCTTTTGTTTGTTATTTCGTTACATGAACATTTTGACACTATTTTGTTGCAAAAAGCATAAGTCGAATTCTGTTAAAGATAAATCAGTGAAATTTTTATGGATTGTAAATAAATATCTTCCCTTTCAAATGAAACAGACAAAAACGGAAATTTGTTTTAAAAAAAACATATTTTTAATAACAGTTTTTTAAACAATTTGAAATTGTTATGTGTTCTTCATACGCGACTGGGCTAAAGGGAAAAGGGGCGTGTGCTGGGATTGGTGGTGCTGTCAAAAGAAATGCTAATAGAGCAAGTTTGCAACGTGTTGATGGAAACTACTTGAACTCTCCTATCAGTCTTTTCCAATGGGCCAGAGTGATTTTCAAAAACATTGATTTTGACTTTTGTTCTCATGCTGAAAACAATGCCCACAAAGAAAAATTGCAAACTCGTTTTAGCCAAGCAATTACTATCAAAAATACCCGTCAGTATCACCACTTTTCAGCAAAAAACACAACAACCGTTCAGTGTAAATTTTTTTCAAAAGACCCAAGTTTTTTAGATCATGTCATTGTCAAAAAATAGTAGGAATACTTTCTTTGTTTTTTTAGTATTGTTTTGTAGAAATTTTATGTGAAGTATATCGTATTTGTTTTTTGTTTGATCGAAGTTTAAGGCTTTCCTGATTTTGTATTTTTTGAACTTGATACAAAAATAATTACATTTCTTTTAAATGAGAGTGTACAATGAAAGTTTTCTATCTTCCTAATTTCGTACCGACACATTATCACATTGAATCCCTATCCAAGCGCGGCGCCTGGTTGCAGCGCCGAGCCCGCCGGCCGATGTACGGCGCAAAGAAAAAATTCGTTTTCGACACTTCCAAGGTCAAATACAATTTTTTTTCTTCAGGAACTTGAAGCTGAAGGTTTATTCCACACGAATGTAAAATTTCAGCCCAGTGGCGTATGGAGAACACATAACAATTTCTAATTGTTAAAAAAATTGTTATTAAAAATACGTTTTTTAAACAAATTTCGGTTTTTTGTCTCTTCCATTTGAAAGGGAAGATTTATCCGAAATAGTAATAAATTTTACTATGAATTACTATTTTTCTACTCACGGTTTGTAGATATGTTTCAAAACAATACTAGTAAACGACTTGGCTTTCTGACATTAGGTTAATTTCTTTCTAATTTGAAATTTTAAAACTTACAATTAAATGTGATTGAGATTAGCTTAACCATACATTTTTTTTATGAAAATTGAATAATATCCTATTGTAACTTCATAAATTTGAAATTTCTCAAATTAACAGCTTTTAGAATTAAACAATCTGTTTCAAATTTCGAGTGCGTGAATATTTCCAGAATGTGAAATATTGATAGCCACAAACTATTGATAGGATAAAAAAAAGTATCAATTTCAAGTTCAAAGCGTTCAACATTGAATAATTTCAAAATGAATTAATTTTGTATAATTTCTTCCTAATATGGATTTACACAATTAGAAATTGTATAATTTACGGTTGAAAATGATTGAAAGTTAACAACTGAAATTTAATAAAATAAAATAATAAGTATAAGATTGAAACTTCATACATATGAAAATCTCAAAGTTAACAGTCACTAAAATTTAACAATCTGTTTCGAATTTTAAGCGCGTGAATATTTCCAAATTGTAAAATTATTGATAGGAACAGACTACTGACTGGCACAAATTATTGACTGGATAAACAATGGATAGTAATTTCAAGTTCGAAACATTCAAATTGAATGATTTCAAAATTACTAACTTGCTAACTTAAATTTACTAACTTGCAGTTACATAAGTTACTATAGAAATAATATTTAAGTTAGGTTACGAGTAACTTGTCTAAAAAAAGTAAGTAAGTTCTTAAAAAATTACAAAGAACGAAAATTTTCCAGTTACATAGTTACAGGTAACAAGTTACTACGCAATACAGCACAATAATTGTATAAATTCCAGTTCAATTAAGCTTCCGAAATTAGACACTCTGCAAATGAGAAACATAAAAAACTATATACACGATTAAATAGGAAGCCTTCCAAATTGAACAATTCTGATTTGGAAACACAAACTTAAACAATTCCAATATTGAGCATTGCAAAACTGAAAATTAATGAGTTTCGTATTTAAAAAAATTTTATTTAAAAACGTGAAGCACGTTCAAAATAAAAAATATTCAATTTCTTTAAATTTATCAATTCTAAATTTGAGGCAATCGAAACTGGCAGATTCAAAATAAAATTTAAAAAGTTGTACACTGTCAAAATTGAAACGTTTGTAAAAGTTAAAAATTTAAAATTAGGTACCTATTCAAAATTGAAAAGTTAAAAATCAAACCTACCAAACTGAACACTGTTTGTAATATGCAAAACTATTAAAGAACTATATTATTATTTCAGAATGACACATTCAAAACTGAATTATTATATTTTGGGAGTGGCTTATTCGAACTGTTTTTGTCCTTTTTGAAATGAATCATGTTTTATATTTTATAGATCATTTATCATGTTTTTAATAGTAGCTTGGAGATAAAAAAGAAGCCTAAATGTTCAATATTGAGGAACCTTCAGGTGGCTTTCAAATTGTTGACAAAGTGTAAAGAAATCAGTTGTTTGAAAATTGGCCGCAACAGGTACATTTTACGTACATATAAAGTCCGTAAGAAAGAAAAAATATGGATAAAATTCCCGGAAAACTAACAACAAAAATAATATGCTAGCGCTAATAGTCTAGAAAATATGGCCTGCAAAAGTGACTTTTTCGTGAAATATTATTCAAAAATTTTAGTTGTGAAAATCTTTCTTCTGGTGGATTCTATATGAAAGTCGACTGAATGCGAACAAATACGACTTAATTATCTGTAAAACTAAAAAAGGCTTTGTTCTATAGCATTAAATAAGCGTTCACTCATGAAACGATTTGACTGAATGAACAAAATTTTTCTCGGTTCAATCATAGAATATTATTATAACATGGACAACAAAATATTTGGATGATCCAACAAAATTTTTCGGTTCACAGGAAAACCGCAAATTGACGAAATTCAGGAATCAACATGTTTTTTTAAAATAATTTTTGTTTACTGTTCACTACTAAAAACTGTACGTACAGAAAATTCGTCAACATTTTTTAGAACAAAAGTAACATTTTTATAGTTTTAAAAATTTTGAATTTTGAAATGAAAAATCGAACAGATTGGTTTTTTTTGCGCGGCTCGAATGACATTCAATTGATTCCGGCACAGATCAAAGTATCACCTCAGAATCGACAACATGGGCCCTTTTCAGATGGATTTATAGCTGCTGTCAACAACTTATATTTAAAAATTCGTTTTGTTTTAATGAATAGTTTTTCTTTCTTTGATATTCGCTTTAAATTATAGATAAGTTGGTTCGGATTACACTGTAATAATATGCAATTCCCATTTTGGTCATTTACGTTTACGTTTACGTTTCATTGATGTTTCTTACAATAGATAGTCGAATGAGGGGTTACCCAAAATTTATTATATATAGACAATAGACTATAGGGGGGATAGCAGGTTCGTATTTCGTACTAGGACAATGGCTTACAGGTTTTTTCCGTGAAAATGAGGGTCTTAAACTTTAAAGGGCCTCAAATAAAGATGTGTCGCATCACAGGGGGTACCACAAATGCCTAAATGTGCAGAACCGTTTGCAGTTTAATATTTAGGTCTTTGCAGTCGTATATATTACTGCGTATAAAAGTTATTTTTTCGCAATAAGAATTCAATTACTATAGACTAGCAGAGTCGAATGTTTAGTACTTATATCTATTTTTCCTTCATTTTGATTCGAATGCTTCAAAAGATATACATATAGATACCTCTCTCTAAATCTGAATTTTAAAATTTGTTATATTTCATAATGTGTCTATTTTCCACGAGTTTATGAACACCATTTCTAAAATTTGAGGCGAGATAACAATCTTTTGTCTGGCAAACAATATATACCACTACTAATAACTTGAAATTCTTGAAAGTATTGTTAACATTTTTTTCAATGACATATAGGATGTCTTCAAAAGTTTTGTTCCAACACACTAATAATGAGTTGAAAAAAGTATAATTTACATATTAAATTTATTGAAAGTAATGAATTATCTTCAAAGGTATGTTAGAGGATATTGATATTTTCATATATCATAAAAAGGAAAACAAAATGAAATAAATAATATTTGGACTATGTTTCTTCATAAACTGGGTAAAATTTAATGCAGTTGATCTTTGACACTGCAAATTATTCGCATACATTGTTAGAAAGAATACAACTCTTATCTTTTTTTCTCTAGTCACTATTGATTGATATGGGCATTTCGAGTCTCTCATCTGCCCGCTTTAATGACTTTTCATAATTTTTCAAAATGTAAATTACAATCTTACGATTAATACATATTTTTTAATTTTGGAAGTTCCACCCTTTTCCGCCCCTCGCTTCCTGTTAATTTTCGTTTTCATTAACATTTTCATTACCATTGATGATTTATCGTTAGGTCAGTAGTTGTTATAAAAAGCGGGCATATGAGAGACTCGAAATGCCCGTGTCAATAGTGACTAGAGAAAAAAGATATGAGTTGTATTCTTTCTAACAAAGTATGCGAATAATTTGCAGTGTCGAAGATCAACTGCATTAAATTCTACTAAGTTTATAGGAAACATATTTCAAATATTATTTATTTCATGTTGTTTTCCTTTTTATGATATATGAAAATATCAATATCCTCTAACATACCTTTGAAGACAATTCTCAACTGAACGTACGCGACGGATCTGGTTTTTTGTAAAAATAATTTATTACGACATTTCTCTCACCAAATTTGGTCTTCCAATCTGTCGGCGTTGAACGAGATATCTGCAACTAACATGCTTGCCGTTCCAGTTCTACTCTATTCATTTGGGGTGGTCCCATGGACGAAGCACGAGCTCACGGCCCTCGATATCGCCACACGTAAGATCATGCATATGCGGAAGAGCCTGCATATCAACTCGTCCGTTCCGCGCTTATACATCTCACGCCGTAAAGGCGGACGCGGAATTCTAAATATCCAGTGTCTTTATGACCAAATTATCTTGGGTACAGTTTACATCGCGGCAAACGGAAGAGATCCTCTCCTGACAATGGTCAGGAACCACGAGATGATTGCCAAAGGAGCGTCCCTCTGCAAAGCCACGACAGATGCAGAGCGTGTCATGCACATTCTGAGCACCTACGGTACATAATATCCGGGTGTCCCACTCATGCGGGAACGACGTATCTCCACAGACACAATGCGGGCCAAAGAGTGCTTTACTACCATCTTTGTCGCTCTTATGATGTTAACCGCGACCCTGCCCTGCCGAAAGCTCCCTGAGGGATAAAGTCAATTGTCGAGAACGAGTTGTGCAAAATTTACTGGAACTCCGAATTGGGGCTGAAAGTTGTGCAGTCAAGGAGATGGAAAAGGGGGAGAGGTATCGAGACCTTATACGGGAAGTGCGGGGAGTGTACAACGAATATTCGGCTAAAATGATTGTTCTTGTCATCGTTGCTCTCGCAGGTTCGTAACCATCAGAGGAATACTGTATATAAGTATAAATATATAGTTTGTCACATACGAATATATGCATGTGAATAGATAAATAATAATGTTTGAAGTGTTAAAAGGGATTAGTTTTATGAGGGTTTTATGATAGTAAAACCTTAAATATTCTAACTGCCTGTCGTACTTCAGTATCCTCAACGTTCGACTACCATAAATTAAGTCATAAAAAAGGATCCAAATCTCCGAGACTTTTTCTAGACGAGAAATCATTCCAATAATACCTTAGATTTGACTGAAATCGACCCGAACTGACCTGACATTTTCGTCTGAGATATTCCTGAGATTTTGTTTCGGTAGGGTGCCAGCGCTTTTCCGAAGATTCTTGCTTGAAATAACAAGAAGTTTTGTATTTTCCTAATTTTCCATAGTATTTTCAGTAAAACATAATGGTGTGCACATATTTCTCTAGAAAATCTTGTTTTTCTAGTGTAAGTATAGAAACTGAGCAAAGTGACACACCTTCGCTTTTACAAGTCCAGCTCAGAGCAATTTTTATTTCGCAGTGTATTGTTTTGACAATACAAAAAAGCAATTTTATGAAAAAGGACATATAGTAATTATGAATGAGAGTTGGGCAAATGAAATATTCGAAACTCAGAAAATTCAGAAGTGATAATGTGAAGCAATGATGTGCAGTGTACGAAAGTCCAAAAGGCTTTCAAGTTATGAAGTTCTCCTATTTCTAGGTTTTCAGGAATCATCTTTGCTGGATTCAAAAAGAATCAATAGGATTACTACAATTGAAAATTCTTTGAAGATAAAAATAAATTCTTGAGAGGATATTTTTCTGAAAATTCAATTTGGAAAGAAATTCGAAACATTCGCAAAAGTAGCGAGACATTCGGAAAGAAATCGGAAACATTCAGAACGAGTTAACTAGAGAGACATTAGGAAATTTTCGGAAAGAATAGGAAATCTTTGGAGAGTGGGACATTTGGAAAGAATCTGAAAGGCTCGGAAAGGTTCGTTAAGTGGGATAGTTCAACGTTCAGAAAGAATTTGGAAGCAAAGTTCACATACACTTCGGAAAGGATCGGAAATACTCGTCTTTCCGAACTCTTTCCGAAATCTTCCCGTAGTGGCCTTTTTGAACTTTTCCCTTTGTCCGCTAGGAAGCTGACTCCACGGAGAAAAATAAATGTTAAGAAAAGAGACGTAGACATGGATAGGTCTGTTAAGTATTTGCCTAGCAATATGTATAAGAAATGTTTATAATTTGTATTTTGTATTGAATAATTTTACTCCTTATAACATAGTTTATTTTGCATGCTCTCTCTGCTAGATTTTTTATTGGCACTGGAAAAATCATGTGTTGAAACTTTATCTATTAACCTAGAAAAAATTTTTATTATTAAGACAAAATATAAAAAGAAATGAATTTTATCCCCACGAAAAATGTCGTCGAAATCAACAGGCTAACTGAAATTTATAATTCTAAAAAAAAAAAACATTTCATTTAATCTTCTTCGTTTCAATGGATTTATTAGCATAATAATTGAAGTTAGTGTATTGAACTTTGAGTGATTTGTAAATTTTGAGGAACCTGTATAGGGTTCTACGTAGGTACATACCTATATAGGTTCCTATAGGTATCACCTATAGGAAATGAAACAGGATCCTACGCAGGGCCCTATGCAGGACACTATATAGGATCCTATGTCTTGCTCCTACATTAAATCCTATGTACATCCCTATGACTTGTACCTACTTATGATCCTACCTAATAAACTATGACTTGTCCCTACTTTAATTCCTACCTACGAGTATGTGCCTATCTCAAATTCTACGTCCCACCCTATACCATCCTAGAATCAGTTCCTACGTCAAATCCTATGTTCCGCCCTACAACTACTCTTACGTTATATTCCATGCTCCACCCCATAATCAGCCTTCAATCTGCAATAGTTTATTTAACATTATTTATTTGGGCTTTTGAATTATAAATACAGTTGCTATGGAGAAAAGTGGCAATTTTGAATCAATTTTCATCATTATTGGTCTTTTTCGTTCTTTCAAATATTATCATAGGGCCGGGTATAGGGTGGAACATAGGATTTGACATAGGAATCAATTCTGGGATGATATAGGGTGGGACGTAGGATTTAAGATAGGTTCGTAGGTCAGAATGAATGCAGGGGTAAATCATAGTTTATTGGATAGGTTCATATGTAGGTACAAGTCATAGGGATCTAAAACAAGTCATGGGATACTACATAGGGTCCTGCATAGGATCCTATTATATTTCCTATGGGTGATACTTATAGGAACCTATATAGGTATGTACCTACGTAGGATCCTATATTGATTCCCTGAAGTGATCCTACATAGGTACTTATGCAGGTATTCGCAGTAGGAACGCGTGTAATGTCCTCTGGAGGGTTCTATTGTTACTGACGTTCCCCTCAAGGTTCACCACAGTTTTAAAAGTTTTGTTGGACTACAAGATAGAATTCAAAAGTTTCAAAATGAAACTCATACAGTGTTTGAAATTAGAAATTGTAGAACGGAAAAGCAAGGCAAAGCTAAGCGTAAGAGATACAAGAAAATCTAAGACAAAATCATCGAATACTATAGCATCAAATATGTCTGTAAACATGGAGGGAGATCTAATCAAACATCAAAATCAAATGGGCAGCGTGAATCAAAGTAAGTCAAACATTTATTATCACATAGGCAGTAGATAATCACTTATACTTTACTCATTAGAATGTAGAAAGTAGAATGTCAAAAATAATCGTGATGACATTTTTCAATCCAAGCTATTTCTAAAACGTTACATATCTAATTTTGGTTAAAGTTTGAAATTTGAAATAGTAATAAATCAATATTAAACGTTCTAAAATTTTGAAGCTCTTGTCTTATGCAATTGTGCTATTGTACTTCTGAATTATAATTTCATAAATATTTAAACGATTGGTCTTTATTGTTAACAATACACTTTCGTTTCGGACCTTTCAATTATGCTGCAAAGCTGAACTTTACAGTCTCCTCTTATGGCGATGGTGATGGTATTGTATATTGCAAGTACGAATTTAGATCATAACCATCCAGTCTGCAAGGTATCATTCAATTTGTACAAACAAAATTCTAAATCAAATACTATATTATTCCTGCATACTTTTTACGAGCCCTTTACGATTGTTTACCCGAATACCGAGAACCAACAGATTAATTAAAATAAATGGCCAAAGAAACACTGAAGCCCGGGAGAAATAATAAAAGAGTTAAACACAAATTAGAAATTCACACTGGAAGAGAAAATTTTATCAAAAGATTTATCGAATTTATTGCTGGACGCTGAAAAAGAAAATGATTTAACGGAGATAATAAAAATTCTACAAGAGGATTACAGTAAGTACATTAATTATTTAATTAAACTTCAACACTGTTTTTCATAACACCTGTGTGAAATTTTTGACACCTGATGTAGACCTAAAATTCTAGTGATAATCTCCTTCTGTATTGTAGAAATTCTAATTTTTGCTGTTTCGCTGACGTGATTTCTAAAAGCAACCTTTTTTATTTTATTACAGATGCAGATTGCGAAATTCTCTATGATGAGAAAAAAAATTCGAAGGGGTGTTCTTTGTTACGCAAGAAATGAAAAAGACTTTCGCTGCATATCCAAATTTTGCTGACGTAGACGCCACTCGCATACTGTTGTATCTGATTATAGTCGAAGACGGCCAAGGGAAGACGGAGATTGTCGCAGGATGTATTTTAATGCACGAAAATAAAGAAAATATAAAATGGTTCACAGACGTCTTCAAACAAAAATACCCGTCATGGGATAAAATAGTAACGGTCATGGCTGATAAAGATTTCGCTAAGCGAGATGTAATCAAAAGGAAATTACCGAATGCCAAAGTCCTTATTTATATTTTCCACACTGGGAAAACCTTTAATAGAGAGATCACCACTGAAAAGCTGGGAATAATAAGTGAACAAAAAGATGCAGCGAAACATATCATCCAAGACATGATTTATGCAAAAATGAGGAGGAATATTTTGATCTGTATAATAAATTAAAATCAGAAACACCACGCTCCGTTCGAGAATGCTTCGATAAAAACTGACATAAAATCAGAAAAAGGTGGACCATATGTGGGGATTTCATAAAACTTGCTTTTCTAAACGCCACGAATTATCGTTTAGAATCCATTAATGGGAAAATTAAGACCATCGACGCTGGATTCTCAACTTTAGAACAGTTCATTGTAGATTGTCTTATTCTGATTTCAACTCCCGAGACCAAGGATGATGTTTCTGTGGCCTGTTCACGATTAAAGAAGAAAGTCTTGCCACCCAACGCAGGTAGCCCTGAAGAGTTCTACAATAACTTATTAACAGAGTACGCATTTAAGTTTGTTCGCCGTGAATTTCAAGAAAAAAAATATTACAAAATCGTTGGCGAAACCAACAATGAGAAATTGATAGTCCAGTGTGACGATTGTACGCCTTGAATGCGAATAATGTGACACGCACTTTCGATGACAACAAAGCAATGGGCCTACCGTGCAGGTATATATTTTGAATATCTATGTTTAGTTGTTAAAAAATTTTTTTCTTTTTTGTTCATACAAATAATTTTCAATTTTTTTTTAGACATTTATTTGCTGTTCGAATGTACTTAAAGCTTTTCCCTTGGAAGGTGGAGAGTTATGCATAGAATATTGGACGCAAGCACTCAAATAAATTTTGTTTTTATAGTTTTGAAGGTTAATTGCTTTATCATTTTCTTGAGGCGAAAAACAAAGTTGATAAGAGTATGTCTTAAAAATCTATTTTCAAATTCCGAAATCGTGCTTCATGAAAATAAGGCACCCTTGCATTGCAAAGTATGATTAAACTTAAATATGGCGCTTTCGATTTTTGCGCCACTTACCTTGTCCGAGTGAGTGGTCAGAGTTGTCAGATTTGAGGTTATGTTACGTGAAATACATTGAAATACACCCTTGCAACATTTCGTATACATCTTTTGTTTATGAAATTATAAATATAATCGTTTATTGCAATCGTAGATTCGTCTTGTACATTCCATGACGGGCTCCCCCTCCAGTAGGAGGGGGAGCCCGTCATGAAATGGTGAAACGATAAAGAATTCCATATAGGTTCTTAGAGGCTGTGCATAAAATACGTAAACATTTTTTCTCAAATTTTTTGAAGCATGTGTCTCCTTCTTTTAGGATCCATAAGTTTTGGAGCTCCCCCCCCCCCCTATATTACGTAGCGTGTTCCGTAATATAAAAAATGTTAACATTTAATGTACTAAGTACTACAGCAAGCACTATAGATCGCGCTAACAAACAGAAATTTACAATGAAGTCTGTTTTACTTTTGATGTTTGGTGATTCGCACATTTGAAAAAATCTTACGTGAAAAATGTTTTTGACTACATGACCCCTCCCCTACGTAAGACAGCACAGAAAAATCGTTGACCCTCCTTCCTCACCCAGAAGACTTTACGTAATTTATGCACGGCCTCTTACATACTTGGAAAATACTCTTTCAAGGTAATTCCAGAATGCCTGGAATTAGTGAAGTGTTAAAAATTGTTAAGCTGCGAATTTTTCAGTGTTGAGTTTGTAGTTTTTAATACTCTATTTTCATTAAACAGAGTAAAACTAGTAATGTAGAAAGCCACTGGCTTCAAGCCTTTGAAGCTAAATACCAAATTAACTATTTTTAATTCAAATGTTTAGTATTGCACAATTTCAAATTGGAAGTCTAAATCATGTAAGATAATTTCTAATACAAGACTTCAAAATTGAGCAATTGTAAATTTGATACTTAAAAATTGGAGCATTCTAGATTTGGTCGTGTTTAGGTTCACCGAAATTCGGTGAGCGAAAAAAATATTTTTGGGGAGCCCAAGGAAACTAAAAAGGGCGGCTAATATAGCCGCTCTTTTCAAATATTCATCAAATAAATAAATACCAGATATTTTCAGTATATCTAGACACTTTATGTAGGGTATAGATTCAACCTGAAAGTTGCTTGTGAAACAAAATATAAACAATTTTTTTCAAGGTCGAATTGTAGATTTTATTCCCGAAGGGCAAAAAATTGTAGGACGTCTTTACGACATTTTCGTGACATATTTACGATGTCGCGAAGACGTCGTATGTGCATGACGTAAAGATGACTTAAAGACATATTTGCGACATTGAAATATTTTAAAGATGTCTTGAAGATATTTTTACGACACGGGAATAGGACGTTTTTTCGACGTCGTAAAAATGTCGTAAAGGTGTCGTAAAGACTTCCTCCATTTTTCCCCCTGGGTTCCTTATTTATTTCCCAGGTATGAAATAAAAATTTAAACTTATGTAATGCACAGACCATGGAAATCCTAACCTTTTCCTCAATTTTATGTGAAATTTTATCCCACTGCAAGAAAAAAAGGTGCAATGAATGTATTACAGAGATTAAATTAACTCCCCCCTCAAATAAGCTACTGGGAATTTTCACATTGAAACTTCAAGATTACTACATTTTACCCTCGATCGAAGTAATAAATAGTTTTGAGGTTAGATTACAAAAATAATTTGTTCAATACACAAGAACTTTGATATCATGTTCTTTTTTATAATTTTTATGAAGCCAATGGAATGGAAGGTTCTAATGTGTCCCCTAAGGGTTTGCATTTTCTTTGTACATCTCCCCTATATTTTTAAACACTTATTAGGAGGCGGGGGGGGGCTAATGCTTAAAGTGGGTTCTGAACCACCAAGAACAACGGCTTTAAGTACTTAGAGAATCTTCTTCTCTAGGGGTACCGGCGCCACAACTCTCAGGAGATGAACACTCCCTTGCTAGGCTAGTGTTCACCGCATGGGCCGCCGAGGCTCTCCCAGAGTGCCAGGCGGGAATCGAACTTGCAAGCAGATGGAGTGGGCCAAGCTCATGCCTTAGCCACCACGACCATCACTTACTCATATAAACCTTATGTATTTCTTTCTTTCAAATCAAATCTCTCCTCGATAATAAATTTTGCAAATACCCTAATTATCTGCAGAATGTGACACTTACCCCTTTACGCTCACTTCAGAAAAGGAAGCTTTAAACTTTAAAACTTTAAAAATAGTAGCTAGCAAGATAGAAAGAGAGAGAGAAAGAAAGACAATTTCACATTTCGCAAAAAATTAAAGATTGGAATGATATATACTTTCTTATGGAAATTTTTTGTGTACTGAAAAAAGAACACCCAAAAAGTTCAAAAATCGAAATTAGACTTCAAGACTACTCGCTTTTCCGGCTCATTAGAGACAAATGTCCAGAAAATCTACAAACAAAAAAGAAAAAAGGAGGGAGAGAAAGAAAAGAATCAACCAAAACCAACTTCATGCTCTTTCTTTCTTCATCTTTTTTGTATTACTGGGGACCAACATGTTTCGAAGCCATTTGAGACATCCTCATCAGGGGTACTCAGTGGGCATAAAAGTGAAAAAAGCTCCTCAAAAACGTAATTTTTGTAAACATGTTTAGGACTTTTGGAAAGGACATCTCAAGAACGTCCTTTTCTTTCATAGAATA
>JAUMHM010065856.1:0-14302 GCA_032362435.1 Melikaiella ostensackeni
TGTTTCCCTTCCATATTTTCCTCCTTTCCTCGAACTGGAAATTTGGAGATGGAAAGGGCCTAAGAGAGTGGAAAGTCTGCATAAGAGATTTCTGAGATGTGTCATGGGGGTAAGTTGGAGCTGCCCATGTTATATACTGAGGGAAGAAATAGGACGAGAGAAAAATGAGAAAAATGGTAATGTTAGTCGCTCGAAGTGGGAAGAAGAGAGATACGAAATAGGGCCTGAATGTGGTATGAAAGTTAGGGGGTAGAGAATGGCAGGGATTAGAGGAAGAGATGACGGCAAGGCAAAGAAATAAAATATGGGAAAAAATCTAGGAGTCAAGGTGCAAAAGCCGGTATAGGATGGTTAAGAGGGAGGAGGAGCCGGAATACCTGTTAAAAGTTAGGAAGGTGAGCAAATGGAATAGAGTGGTGAGATTCAGAATGAGATAGGGTGTAAGAGCATGTAGATATTAGATGAATGAAGAGGAAAATTTGTGTAGTGTGTAGGTATGAGCAGGAATGGTTGCATGTGTTAGAGCGGTGTACTCGCGACGAAGGGGTTGGGGAGAGTATGGAAGGAAGAAAATAGTGGACAGTAAACGGGAGTGGCCAGGGTAAGGAATGGATGAAAAAGTTGGAAGAGTTGAGAGAGAGAGAAACAGAGAGAGAGAGAGAGAGAGAGAGAGAGAGAGAGAGAGAGAGAGAGCTGGTTGCACGGAATAGGGAAAATCCAAAAAATGACTCCTAAAGAAGGAGAATAATAAAGTAGTATTGCGGAATAGAGTTAAAGTTTGTAGATTGGTAGTGAAAACAGGAAACGGAAGCCCAGGACAAGGTCGCAAACGTCTAGGAGTAAGAATAGTGGTTAAATCGATATGTAAGAAATAGTTGGTAAGGTAGTATTTCAGGACTGTCGATAAGAAAATATGCCATAGATCTGTGAAGACTCTTGAACCCGTAAAAGGGAGAGAGTCTAAACAAATGAAGAACAAGAAGAAATAAAACTCGCTCTAAAAGTATATAATTATTATTCAGGACGAGGTAATCGATTTCGTTTCTTAGGTTCACGTATTTTTTCGGCCCTCCTGACAATGTCATGTCACTCAGGAAGGGAAAACACTTGCGAGGGTAGAAACAATTTCTCGGAACAACAGAGAGAAGTAGGAAATCAAAACATTTTAAGTTACAGAAAAAATATCTGAGTTTATATAGAGGAAACATTTTTACACCGTGGATATAATAAACGAACCTTAGTCCAAAATTAATTTTTATTGAAGGAAACGTTAGAGACAAGGGTGAAATGAACCATTGATTTACAATTATTGTTTCGCATGATGTAAACTTTCTCTTATCGAAAATTATATCACTCGATCTAAGAATATCGAGAGTTTTTGTCACGGCCTTTGAACTGAAGATTATACCGATCACTCGTGTTGTGAAAATTTATTAATTCAAAACAAATTAATGAACTTTCGGATTCGCCCCATATACTAGAATTAAAGTCACCTTTGACGTTCTCATCAGCCCTCGAATCAAGCAAACTCGAATCCCTTAATCCTTAGGATCTACGAAGTCTTCTGTATAATTAAATCAGAACTTCGAATCACAAATCTGACCCTCCATGAAATAAAGCCAAAGAATCACGTTTTCATCAAGAAAATACCAAGAAATTAGTTGAAAAAATTAATGAAATAATTATAACTTTCAAAACCAAAGAATTATATTAAATATTGGTGCTAAGATGTTCTGAAAAGTTTTTCTTTGGATACGAGTATATTCAAACTTATACATAGCACGTAAGCTCGCGAAATGAAAAACACATCTTGTGTCTAATTCAATTTTACTAAAATCAATACTGCCGTCCAAACAAGAAAAGTAGTAACGACGTTTAAGATGAGTCCTCTGTCACCCTGACCTTAAATTTTTAGTCTTTACTACATACAAATTAGGTCTTAGTTTGCTTATCGTTCGAATTTTTAATAACATATATTCACTTGATTTTTGTTTAAAAAGGTTAATTTTATGAAAGTAATATATATTTTGCTCTCTTAACTTATGACTTATTGCAGATACGATGAACGAAAGTTATAGATCAGATATCGTAACTACACTTTTTCCTTGAAAGCTGAAAATAAATAATAATTTCACATCACCAGATGAAAAATTAACAAATTAAACTAAGATTTATTGATTTTATTATCAATCATTTCTGTGATATATGAATAATCCTTCATGAAAATATAAAATTTGAGGTTAGGTTCACAGGGGACTCATTCACAATGTAGTTACTACTTTTCTTGTTTGGATAGCAGAATATGTCATAATAAAAAATTTAGATTAAAAATCGACTGAAATAAGGTTTTCCTGAAAATGGATCCAAAAAAGTTTACCGCCTTATTTAGACAGGTACGATTTCTGAGATATTAAAAAAATCTATGGGACTCCACTATGGACATACGATAAATAAACTAAAACTATGTAAATATAAAACAATTAGTCAAAGTACGCCAACAAAAAAGGGTTTCGTAGCCTATGAAGTCGTTAATAGAGTTGTTCAAATCCTTTCCTCCCCCTCTCGTTTTCCTCTCTCTTATATCCTCTTATATCCTATCCTATCATATCCTATTCTATCCTATCGCATTCTGTCCTATGTAGGATTGAGATAAAAATAAAATTTCACCCTTCACGTCCCCCAATTTTTCTACTTTCCCTCACCAATACTCATTTCCTCTCACATCCCTACCTCTTACTCCAATCATTTCCCCTCCCCCCCTTCCATTACTCTTTATACCTTCAGTTCCCTCCTGTTATGCCACCTCACTTTCTTCTCCCTCGAATTCTCCTTCCCCCTTCCCCTGACTTCCCCTTACTTCGTATCACTTTTCTCACTTCTCTACTTACCCTAATTTCCCCATACCCCCTCCCTTTACCCCCACCTTCACTTCCCCGCCTAATTTCCCCACTTCTCCACTCCTTATTACCCCTTATATCCCCTCATTTCCCCTCACTACCCCTTTTTACCATTGACGTACACTTGGCCGACACCATAAGGGAATCTACGCGGGGCTACGAAACCCTAATAAACGGAAAATAAATGAATATTCGCACAGGAAATTTCGTCTTTATTTTTTGCAGTATTTGTGTCGCTCAGATGTCAGACACGGTGCCCGTGCTCGTACCTTCAAGTTCCATTAATCGAATAATCGTGCTCGGCTTTCCCATTATATTACTTTGCAAGTATTTCAGTCGTAGTCCAGAAAACTCCATTTTCTCAGCTGAGTCCTCTTGCTCCTGGCAGCAATTCATGACATTGATGATGAAGTTAGGGGGTAAAGTAGGAAATCTAGTTAAAGCACTTGTCCATTGCATAAAGTGCTTAGTTCAATGCACATCGTGCGTTTAAACTTAGGTAACATTCTACTTCAATTTTTCAAGGAAAATATAGAAAAGCGTAAAAGCGAGTAGGCGAGAGAGAGAGAGAGAGAGAAGAGCAGCTGCAACTTATGCTACTTAATTTCGCTCAATCCAACTGTACAGTTTCAGCTAGTCTTATGCTTCTATGTGAATTCCGTTTCCTTTTTCTCCTCCTTTTCACTCATGCTTTCCATACTCTCTCCCCAGCACTCCCTCATTCTTCTTCTTCAACTCCTCTAGCTTTTTCTATCTCTTTCACCCATTCTCCTCCGAGTCCCTCCTCCCCTAATTTTTTTTAACATTCTCTTTACAACCTTCCCTCTCCTCCTTTCCTTTCATACGACCATCCTATACATGGTCCCATGTCTCCTCTACCCATTCACATACTCTGTATTTTATCTGCTTATCCTATCCCCAATACATTGCTTCTTTGACTTCATTTTTCGGTTTCCATCTAGCTATTCTTGTCCATCTCTTTCCCCCATCCTTTTTCCAGACATTTTGGCAATCCTTCTCTTTTTATTACCTTATACAATTGACTGTATCTTGATTCCCCTCTCCTCCCTCATCAAAACCTGCCTTCCTCTATCTCTTTTTTCCCTTAGTTTCTCTTCGAATTTCCACGCCCTCTATCGTGCCCTCGTTTTCAATTTATACCTTTGAGCCTCTTCTCTTACCATATAACTAGGAGTTCTCCAGTCTTCCCCTTATGTCCATCTAATATATCTCTCTTGCAAATTTTCTGTCTCCTTCTTTTCCTTCCATCCCAATATATATGCCCCATAGCCTGATACCGGCCACGCCAATATATCAAACAATTCCAGCCTATGCCAATCTTTTCTGAACCTTATTTTTCCTATTTCCCATACCTGTTTCATTACCTCCACCGCTCTCTTAATCCTTTCCCTAATACGAGCTCCATGTTTCCCATTCGCTTGCATGATAAGACCGAGATATTTGAATTCCCTTACTTCCTCTAACTTTTCATCTTTCCATCTCGCTGTCTATTACTTCTTTCTCTCTCCCCCCTTCCTAAACGTCATTACCCTCGTTTTATCTGTATTAAGCCTCAGTTTTTGCCTATCCAAGTATTTTTCTAACTCCTTAATTGAACCCGCCATTCCTTCCTCATTCTCCGCCAACATCACTATATCATCCACATATGCTAGTGTATATATTTTTTCTTCTCCTAGCCATCCTCTTCTCTCCATCTCCTCTTCCAAATCTGAAATTAATACATTAAACAAGAGCGGGCTTAGAGCGCAATCTTGCCTTACATTCTAACCTTACTTTCTGTCTCTCTAAGGATCTCTGGTACTCTTTTCCTCAAACCTTTTTTTATACCCCTGTAAAATTTTTTACTTGATAAAACCAATTCAATGAAATCATTTATTTGATAAAAATAAGACTATGAAGGGAGAAGAAAAAACTTTTTGGAAAATAAAAGATTGGAAAAAACCTCAAAACATAAAAGTAGCAAAGTGGATTGAAAAGCTATTTTTCAGCTGTAAAGAACTGTCTGACATAAACTGAGTTTATCTACTGTGAGAGTATGCAATGACATGAGTGCTCATGAAAAGTTCACTCTTATATGTTACAGTGTGTACATACCCATAATCTATAAATGGATGTATACTATCCATTTGTGTTCTGATCTGCCTCAGCGTTTCAACAATATGTGTTCCATTTTAAATTTTTATAAGAGTTTCTACCAGAGAGGTTACAGATGCGTCACTGCTGATATTTCGGTGCCCGTTCGTAACCGACCTAGAAATTATTGCACTTTGACATGGGAAGCTACTTATTCAAATGATTGCACTCGAAACAAGACGAACGTTATCACTGTCTACTGGATTGCCACTTTTTTTACTCATAACACTCCAAGCTGTTCAGTTTCATGGAGCCATTTCAGTGCTGGTCTTGTAGTCAGCTGGTCTGAAAGTACACTGTGCCACGGTGGAGGGCAGAGCGCGACTTTTTCATTTTTTTTTTTTTTTTGAATTGATAAACGCGAAATAATGCCTATCGTCTCACATCAGTTTTGTACATTTTCATTTTCCTTTAAAAATAAATTCACATCAGCCAACAGTTTCTATGGTATTATATAAAAGATCAATTTATACGCTTGCTGTGTTACGAACTTGTCGGGGGTTACGAATCGGGGCCTTTACCTTATATGTTTTGAAAGAAAAAAAGTACAACACTTACAGTTACTTTTTTATTTAATCTTTCTCTATCTCTTGTTTCCAATTCCTCATAGCCTACTCGTATATTTCCTTCTTCTCTTATCACTCGATCTCTAAAAAATTCTCTTCTACCTTCTTTCCATCGCGTTAACACTACCGCCCTCTTTCCTCTTTCTTCCACCTCTTTGTAACACTTTTCTGCTAATTCCCCTTCCTATTCTTTCCTTAGTTTCTGATATATCTATCTTGCAACTCCTCTGTCTCCTTCCTCTCCTTCCATCCCCATATCTCTTCCCCATAGCCCATATTTTTCTATATTTATATAGATTTATTTATTATATTATATATTATATATATATATTTTCTATATTTATTTTTCTAACTCCATAATTAAACCTGGTATTCCTTCCTCATTCTCCATCAACATCACTATATCATCCGCATGTGACAGTGTATATATTTTTTCTTCTCCTAGCCTAAGTCCTCCTCATCCTTTTCTCTTCGTCTCCTCTTCCAAATCTGAATTTAATATATTAAACATGAGCGGGCCTTAAGCACAACCCCGCCTCACACTCTAACTTTACTTTTTGTCTCTCTCTGAACATCTCTACTACTTTTTTCCTCAAACCCTCTCTTATCCCCTATAAAATTTTGTAGGAGAGAGTGGGGGGCTATGAGCCGAGTTTTATTTTTAGGGCAAAAATACTATAAAAATATTTTTTGTGCATCTGAATATATAGAATCTTTAGTACGTCTAAAAACACAAATTTGTCTTAATCATTTTTTTTTAAATTCAAAACGGTTGAAAAATTCTGGATGTTCGTGCGAGAAAAGTTTTTCTTGAATTTTCGAAAAAAGAGGGGAGTTGTGAGCCATGAGTTAAAGTTGACAAAATAGCACATTTAGATGAATATTCTTCACTCAAGTCGTAAAAAATGACAAAAAAATATTAAGATGAAAAAATATTTGTAAAATACAAGGTTCGATTAGTCCGCTTAATCAATCCAAATCACAATGAATACAGGTGTAATAGCCGTAATTTTTTTTACTCTGGAAATCGCTCGGATTTTAATTTTATCGCACTGTTATCGAAGTGTTATCGGAATGTTATGAAAATGTGATCTATTTCGATAACGGTGTCTTTTTCAAGGAAAAACGGGAACTTAGGTAGAAAACTATCTAATATGGTGTGGCTCACAACTCCCCACTTTTGTTGGCTCGCGACTCCCCACTTTCTATATTTTTAAAATGGCCACCGCGTCATCGACACATCGAATGTTTATGAGAAATTCCTTTCGTGTGTCTAAAGGTTATCCACTGCTAATTATTTTTAATGTAATCACCTTTGCGATCAGCTTGAAAGAATGGGTGGAAATACCGCAAACACAAATCGCCAACAAAACTTTTCCAACAAAATTTAAAATTACAATCCGGAGACAAAGAATACGTGCAGGCGCTACGAGTGATAGCTAAAAAGTGAGATCAGGTTGAGAAAAAAATTTGGCGGTAGTTAGAACTTGACAAAACTATTCCCACGTGACAGATATCGACGTGGCCCACAACTCCCCGTGGCTCACATCTCCCCACGGCTCACAACTCCTCACTCTCCCCTACTTAATAAATCGAAATAAATTTATTCTTCTGATAAAAATAAGACTATGAAGAGAGAAGAACAAACTTTTCGGGAAATACAAGATTGACAAAAACCTCAAAACATAAAAGTAGCAAAGTGGAACGAAAAGCTATAAGTTCTTCAACTGTAAAAGTCTGTCTAACATGAACTCGGTTTATCTACTGTGAGAGCATGCAATGACATGAGAGCTCATAAAAAGTTTACGTGAATCTGTCACTGTGTGCACATACCCATAATCTATAAATGGATGTATACCATCCACTTGTGTTCCGAAAAAAGAGTAAAATTCAGTTTTTCATATCTTCTGCGACTTTATGTTTTGAAATGAAAAAATTCAACACTCACAGTTGCATTTTTTAATCTAGATAAATCAACTTGGAGTAATTTTCCAAATATATTGAGATTATCTAAACCTTAATTTCATTATTTACCTGACTTTATAATCATGAACATTAATTTCAAATGGAAAAGTATCTACCCAGTTCTTTGATTCATCTATTTTATGATTTTTTCTATTGTGTTTTACTTTTTACTGTCGGAGTTTTCTTTTAAAAGATCAGAATAAATACAAAAATATGCCCGCTATGTTCGAAAAATAAAAGAATTTCAGCGCAATGATTCTATAATCCTTTTTTGCATCCAGCTGACTCAATTCAAAATGAAGCAAAGAAAATTTCTCAAGTATCGAGGCTTTTAATTAGAAATTGAATTTCAACATTTTAATTCTGAAAATTGTTGATTTGAACGATTTTAAGTTAAATAGTTGTGAATATAGTTGTTTTCAGAATTTAAAATGCAATGTGGCTAAAACCTCGCTTAAAACTGTATAAATTTAAACTTGAAATCATAAAAATTTTTAAGAATTAAAAAATTTGTAGTCACTTCGAATGAGATATTAAAAATCATTTCACTGTATTTCAAGAAGATACCTTAATATAGGTAATCTACTTGATTATCATTCATGTAGAACATTTGAAAACTGTGTCGAATTTAAAAACGTAACTAGGATCATTTGCGACTCTTTTTGACATCTACTGAAAATCATAATTATATCTTATGGATCTCTTAATACAGTGCTACAATTTCAAAACTCCTTAAAAAAATTATTTTGAAAATGTTCTAAAATCTTTAATTTTGGTTGGATTAACTTAACTAACGAACTTGACCTCAAGACTGGCAGGCACACAGACATACACACATACAGACAGACAGACTGCATTGACAAAATTTTTTGATTTTCGGAATCTGCGAGTGCCGAAACGTAATGATCCGTTGAAAACAAGTGATCGAAAATTTGGACGATTCCATTACTTTTTGAATTTTGTTTCAATAAAAAAATTTCATTAGCATAATTTCGAAATATATTAGATATCCCGAGCAACGTGTTCGTTGTCTGGATATTTCTGACCAACGGTTCTGTTTTTATCCATCGAAAATGCTTTTTAAAAAAACTAAAATTCCATTTTCCATCAAAACTGTACGAGATAAGAAAAAAATATTGAAAAACAAAATTGTGCATCTTAAAAATTGCTACAAGTTTTCTCAAAACTATTTCTTCGATGAGACGCATAGTTTTCATTTTAATCGTGAAAAATTTCAATAAAAAAAATTCCGATCTCTAGCAAAACGATACGAAATAGGAAAAAAATGTTGACAATCAATATTGTTCATGTCAATGAAACCTACAAGTTTGCTTAAAACTATATTCTTGGTGAGACGTTTTTCTTTCAATCGTCAAAAATGTTTCCTGGCAAAAATATACGAGATATGAAGAAAATGTTAAAAAACAAAATTGTTCATCTCAAAATTTCTACGAAAATTTTTGGATTATTTTTTAAAACAACGCATAGTTTTTGTTTTAATCGTGAACAATAGCATTGTGAATGAAAACTTAAAATTTTTGGAAAATGACATAGGATACAACAAAATCTCTAACAACAAAATTTTCCAACGAAAACCGAAGTCCCATTAATTGATCTGACATAACTTTTATCGAATGTTAAATAAAAAAAAATAAATAAACTAATATAATTTGCAACAACATTCTGGTCGAAAATTTGGACGTTTTCATTACACTCTCGTGAATGAGAATGTGAAAATAAAAATGAGGCAAAAAATAAATTGCATAACTATGGAGAGATCTTTCCATTTCTACGATGTCTACAGCTCGTGCTTGCGCGCTCGTCTCCGAGTCATGCTGAAAACATTCCCAAATCGCAGAAGTGTGAAAAGATTTCCCCCGAGTCATATATGGCACTTTTTTTAACACTCCTTATTGGCCGCTCATAAACTACGTTAAGAATTTGGGCGGGGGGTTGTGTCAAAACCTATGGCTGGTTACATGGTATGGTGGAGGGGGGGGGGGGTCAGGGAAAGTAACGTTACGAACAAAATTGAATAATAAATTTAACAAAATTAATCAATAAATTTTAACAAAGTTTGCGAATTTTGCGAAAAATGGTTCTGCAACGGTACAGTTCAATAATAATTTGATAAATTTGAAAATCACTTTCAAATTTCAGTAGAAACTCAATCTCCTTGGTTGAAAATCATCTTTATGGTTTGAAAATTCAACTATTTGATTGAATTCTTCTGTGGAGAATTCAATTTTCTTAAGATTTTTCATTTTAATTCAAACTTTATCTCTTTGGTTTGAAAGTCAAGTATCTTGCTAAAAATTCTTTTTTTTTTTAAGATTCATCTCTTCAATTCTTCTATCTGGTTGAAAATGTGTCCTTTCGGGTTAAAAATGCAACTGTCTGCTTGAAAGTTAATTTGTTTTAGCGGAAAATTCAACTATTTGGTTAAATGTTACACTCATCTGTTAAGAATTCTTTTTTTTCTTAATTGAGAATTAATTTTTTTTAATGAGATTGTTACTATTCCATTTTTTGTTCAAAATTTATATTTTTAATTGAGAATTGATCTTTGCTAGTTGAAAATTCATTTATTATGCTGAAAATTCATGCATTTTATTGGAAAATTGTCTTTCTTGGGAGAATATTAATCTTCTTGGTTGAAAATTCATCCTTTTAAGTTGAAAATGTAACTGTTTGGTTAAAAATTAATCTGTTTTTCTTGAGGCTTGAACTACTTTGTAGAAAATTTGTCTTTTTGGCTTAAAATTCAAAAATTTCGTAGAAAATTAGAATATTTTGTTAAAAATTGACTTTTTTGTTAAACGTTCATATTTTTTAGTGAAAAATTAAACTATTTTGATGCAAAATAGACTCTTTCGCTAGAAAATCATATTTTTGTATTGAAAATTCAACTGTTTCGTAGATACTTCATTCTTATGGCTCCAAAATTCAACAATTTTGTTGAAAACTCACTTTTCTTAGGATTAACCTCTTTGGTTTTAAATTGAACTACTTTGTTGAAAACTCATTTATTTGGATTAAAATTCGTTTTTTCTAACTGAAAATTAATTCGATAAAGTGAAAATTAAACAATTGTATTTTTGAATAAAAACTTACATTTTTAGCTGAAAATATAACTATTTTGATAGAAAATTCAACTATTTAGTTGAAAATTGAACTATTCATTTGAATACTGAACCATTTATAGAATGAAACTTTTTCGTTGAAAAATCATATTTTTGTATTGAAAATTCAACTGCTTTGTAGATAATTCGTCCTTTTGCCTTTAAAATTCAACAATTCTGTTGATAATTCATATATTTTGTCGAAAATTCATCTTTTTTGGTAGAACGTTAATTTTCTTGGTTGAAAATTTAACTATTTGGTTGAAGATTGAACTACTTTGTTAAAAATTTACTTTTTTTGGGATTGATCTCTTTGGATGAAAACTCAACTATTTGCTTGAAAATTCATTCATTTGCTTAGAAATTCGTTTTTCTGCCGAAAATCAATTATTTGAACTGAAAATTGAACAATTGTATTTCTGATTTAAAACCTATCTTTTTTAGCTGAAAATTCAACTATTCGGTTGAAAATTCACCTTTTCTAATTGAAAATAAGCTTTATTGTTGAAAATTCATTTTTTTCTTGGTTTTAAAATCAACTGTTCCATTTTTGGTAGGAAACTTACGTTTTTCAGTTGAAAACTCAACGATTGGGCTAAAAATCAATCTTCTTGGTTGGAAATTCATCTCTGTAGGTTAAAAATTAATTTTTTATGGTAAAAAAGTCATATATATATATATATATATATATATATATATACATATCGACGCTTTTAAAAATACATGACTTTCACCAACACGATATTCGAACACTAAGATGGTTATAAGCCATATTCTTTTGCTAACATCATTTTTCTACTCCTGAGGGAGTAGAACGTACGTTCTACTCACACCGCTCGAGAAGCGAGTTTGTGGTCCCGCTCTGCAGGCATGGAAATGGGCCGACATCATGGGGTTGTTATAACACGCATTTTTTTATCGAACTCCAATCATTTGAATTCTTTCAAAACAAACATTTCCTTCAGTCGATTAAACTCGCAGTAATTTTTCACATGAATTATTCCGGAGTTTTGGGAGCTGGTGTTATATTTTCTCTTTTGTCGAAACTTTCCTCCTGTAACGCCTCCATCTAATTTATCGAATAATACGGCCAACGAGTTACTTCAAGTTCAATGACCAGACTACTAATTCCGCATTCGGCGTCACTAGCCGAGTTTCGCGAATCTAAATTCCATCCTCCTGGAATTTAAAGCCTCAATAAAGAATGAATTTTCCCGTAGAATAAAAGTTTGTGGGTCGAGGAAAAATTTCTTTCGGACAACTTTTTTCACGGAAAGTATTTCACATTTTAATTAGGAAAACTATTTTCCCCACTGTGAACCTCGACAGTTTACTCTTCGTTTATCCAATTTACTAACAAGGGGAGTGCCAAGTCAAGTGTTTTTTGTTTGGATTCATAATTTCTAAAAATAAAGATCATGATCCCAAAGTAAAATTACCAAACCCCTATGACCCATTATTTGGCCAGTTTCGAGAAACACAACCTTAAAGTTTTTGCCGCCATTCTTATGTGCTACAAAAATTCCTCTCCCAAGTAGTCGAGTAGCTCGGGCTGTGGCGCGCCGGGTTTGTAGCCAGAAGGTCGCAGGCTCGTTTTTCACTGCCTACACTTTTTCTTAATATTTCTTTTTTGCATTTTATTCATTAAAATGTTTTAGCATTCAATTCCCTTCTATTTTTTCTAATTGTGCATAAATAAACATTTCGAATATTTTTTTTCATCTACATAATGAAAAGAAATTTTGAAAATTCAATTTTCCGATCATATTCTCATTTTAATATATGTATAAGAAATTGAATCAAAATGATAAAATTCATAACACTCATCGAAAAAAATTTTTTTTCGATGAAAGTTCGAAAAAGCGAGAAATCATTGCTCCGACTGATATTTCTAATCAAAATATAATTTTTCGTTCAAAGGGCAACTTTCATTCTTTTATTTATTAATCTAAATGATAATACAATACAAATAAATAAATAATATATTCAATAAAAAAGATTTTTTGAAAAAAGCGTCAATCATGCGAAAAAGCGAGTTTTTCATTGAAAAAACATTCAAAATGTTCATTTATTAAAAGGAAATTGGAAGAAAGTATAAGTGGTGAGAATCGAACCCGTAACCTTTCTGGCTATAAGCCCGGCGCGCTACCACTTGAGCTACTCGGCTAGTTGAGAGAGGGGTTTTTGTAGCCCCTAAGACGGGCGGCAAAAACTTTAAAGATGTTTCTCTCGAAACTGTACAAATATTGCATCTTATGGACTTCACAGTTTTAATTTGGAGTCATGACCTCATTTACAAAAATTATAAATTCAAATAAAGAACACACGACCTGGCACTCCCATTGTAAACAAATTAAATTAATGGTCATTCAATTATTGATATTAGTAGCAGGTAATGCACGCGCGCGTAGCGCGTAATGGCGTCCCTGGATTTTTATTTTCTAATATTGAAAACAAAAATTATTTCAAAATTCATAATAACAAACTTCGCAATATTAGGAGTTATACGAATTTCCGAAACGAGTTGAATAACTTAATGAATGATTTTCATGAATATCAATTTTTTTTACGTATCTGGAGATGTTGGCTGTCTCCATAAATTTTTACAGCTTTTTATTACCTTGTCCGTAGGGGATAACTCATGTCGAATAGACCCTTGTTATTCAAATATTGTTAGTCAAATATATCCTATAATTTTTTTCATTTTTATCGAATTTTGAAAATACTCCAAATTTTTTAATTTGGACTGGATTAAACTGATTAACTAAGCTGATCGATTGTTTGATCGAAATTGATTGACTTTTGGACTCCGTGAGTGCCAAAATGCAAAGATCGCTGTTGAATGAGAATGTAAGAATTCGCTGTGATTTTCATACTTATTGTGAACTTTAAAAGTTTAATTATTTTCAAGACGTTGGAAATGAAATGGTTTCTTCATTTCTAATTGGAAACACTTCAATTGAAACAATTTGAACTATGAAGCGTTCAAAATTAAACGATTTTAAACTTTGTTTAAAACTGAAAAATTTTCAAATTGAGATCGTGAAATTAAATAGTTTGAAATTATTTTATCAATTTTTTAGAGTATAGTATGTTCATTTATATATACATATGAATTTAAATCAGTGGAAATTCTTCATTATTTAATTATATAGCAACCATCATGCGCGTGAGCAGTTTATTCGTGGTAAAGAAAAAAGTTCTTGGAAATTTCCCGGTTCATTCATTTTAAATGTATCATATTTAAATTTAAACGTTTAATAATGTATAATTTATTACAAATCGAAGGTTTTCTGATTTGAATAAGTATTATTCTAAGGGCTTCAAAATCTTTTAACTTTCGTTTTATTTCAGGTAAGTCGCGAAACTAACGTATTATACTATTACTATATTATTATATATTACTGTTATATATAATATAACAGTTTATATATTAATATAGTACAATTAGTAATATATATCTTATATATAATAACATAATATATAATTATTATTATACATTATGTAAATATATAACACATAGCACCTTCGGGTCTTCTTGTTTGGTCGGATTCGATATTGAAACAACTCTGTTGTTTCTTTACCCCATCTGCAAACA
>JAUMHM010065866.1:0-14302 GCA_032362435.1 Melikaiella ostensackeni
ACATCGTTAAATTGGAACATGTTGTCCTACCGGAAATAAAGCCATGCTGCTCATCCACCAAATTATTCATAGTCCAGACGGATATTTTGTCTGTAACTATGCTCTGAAATATCTTGACAATTGTATTAATAATACTAACCGGTCTGTAGTTTTTTATATCGGCTTTATCACCTGCTTTGTACATAGGAACATTATGGCTACATTTCACTGCTAGGGAAAGACTTCTGTAGATAACGATTTACTATAGAGAAGCCATAGTGGTTTGGCAATAGCGCAGCATTTATTCTTTAAGAATATAGGAGGTATTCCATCGGGACCGCGTCCTTAATTACAATCAATTGAACAGATTCGCTCAAATACTTCTAATAATGTAGTGTCTATACTACCTACATCTAAAGATGTTTCTTTATCAGTCGTATATTCAGGGAGATCAGTATTTATAAATACAGACGCAAAGTCAACAGCAACAAGCTCTACTATGCCCGGTGTAGAATCTGCTTGCTTATCGCCAAGGTACATAATATTAGGAAGTGATCATTTCTGGGTTCTGTTTCTACTGACGTGACGCCAAAAGGCTTTGGGATTGTGTGGGATATTATTTTCCACATTTTGAACATAATACTCTCGGCAATTTCTTCTTAAGGTTTTACATTCGGCTCTTAAGTTAAAAAAATTATCATATTCCGTTGTAAGACCTAAAACTTTATTCTGATAATGAGATTCTCTTTTTTCTGCAAGCAATTTAACTAGTTTTCGTAAAAATCGCCGCGTAGTTTGCATTTTTCAAGTCTAAATAGCAACTTTTCTCATTTTCAAGTTCAATAATTTGCACGGGAAGTGTTATGACTAGTGCAGGATGATATTCGTCATAGATCAACAGTGGATCATCTGATTTACAGATTGATGTAGTTTCCAATGACGTGAGGACCAAATCAAGTATCCTACCAAAGGTATTAGGTATTTGATTCGCTTGATGCATATTGAGAAATCCATATGTGTCCAACAGTGCAGTTGCACCTTCTCTCACTGAGGGAAGTGCATCACCACTAGACAGAAAACGGAGTTCTTGTTCATCACTGGTCCAAGTAAATGTGGATAAGTTATAATCTCCTACCGCAACAGCTGATGTAAGTCTATAAGTATCCCATATTGTCTCTATAGTGGTGCAATGGTAAAAAAAACATTCGGAGATGAGAGAGGGGGAATATATACTGCCTCAAAAAGTATGCGCGAGGATCCATGGTATATAATTATGAAAATCTATTCCACAGTGGAAATCGTCATCATACAAGCAAAACTATAAAGTTTTGAGTGCACTGCGATGAGTACTCTCCCTTCTCGTTCAAATTGAGTCGTGTTTTTATCTCTGTCTTTTTAATAGATAACGTAGCTCTTCAATCATAATTCGGCATCATAGTGATTCGAGTTGAGCCATGTCTCAGTGAAAATGATGGTGTCATAATTAGAGTGAGATAAGGCGAAAGCATTCTGCTAATCAATAAATTTAGTTCTAAGTTCGCGTACGTTCTGGTAATACATATTCAGATTATCAAATGGTCGGTCCGTGATAGGTGCTCTGCCCCCTCTCCTTCGATTACGTCGACTTGACATAATAGGCTGCTCGAAGTACGTGTCACCACACCAGTATTCAGTTTGTCTATTTGGTTCATCGGATTGCTATACAGGAGAGTAGTTGAGTTTACTCTTATTTCGAGAGAGAGCCTTGCTATACGAAGTACACTCCTTACTGAATACAGAGTGATCAAATTCTATGTTCTGGATATCAAGGACGGTTACAGCGTATTTACAATTTGTGCATACCTTCGATGTAGCTTCATATTCTGATTCTTTATGATCTCCTGTACACTGTGGACATGTATTATGAGTTTCTCGACACTTCCTGGCCATGTGTCCGAATTTTAGACACTTGAAACACCTTAACACGCTCACGTGATCAATTACTGTACAACTTTCCCAGCCGACATGAATTCTGTCTCTCTCTAATGACATTCGATGTGTAACAGGGTCAACTTCCAGGATGATGGTGTAAAAGTTCTTATTTTAAACATTTGCTTCTTTGAAGAGCACCTTCATTTCAAAGTCCAGTCCATCCGCAAGTTGGTTTTGTCGACGAATTTTTTTTACTAGATTTTCATCCTGATCAACATCATCAGCACCTACACCTAAAATTTTAATTTTAGGAGCTCTCAGAATCACTGTCCGAGTCGGTCGCCATTTTTGAGGAATTTCGAGGAATTTTAATGGCTTTTAAAAGATTCGAATGGTTTTTGCAATATCTTAACGGATTTCATGAGATTTGGAAAGGTTTCCACGGATCCTAAAGAATTCAATAATTTTTAAAATAATTCTTAGGACTTCAAGGGATCTCGTAATATTTCAAAATGTTTGACGAAATTTTAAAGATTATATAGGAGTTTGAAGATTTCAAGTGATTGCAAGGATTTCAAAAGATTTAACTGAATTTCAAAAAGTTCTCGTGCTTATTTTCATATCTTTCCCAGTGCTTTTCCTACATCTTTCACGTATAAGTGGCGTTCTTGTCCATAAAATTTCGAAAGGAAGAAGAAAAGTCCATGGATTCGGAAAGACTTCCACGGATTTCAATAGGATTTCGAAGGATTTCCAAATATTGTAAAAGATTTTAAGGAATTTCGAGGAATTTCAATGGCTTTTAAAAAACTCGAATGGTTTTTGCAATATCTTAACAGATTTCATGAGATTCGAAATGATTTCCATGGATTTTTACGAATTTAATCATTTTAAAAAGAATTCTTAGGAATTCAAGGGGTCTCGTATATTTCAAAATGTTTGACGGAATCCTAAAGATTATATAGGAGTTTTAAGATTCCAAGTGATTGCAAGGATTTCAGAAGATTTAACAGAATTTCAAAAGATTCCCGATTTCATTTTGAATTTCCGATTCCATTTTGAAGGATTTTGAGGGATTGCGGGGAATTTTGATGTCTTTCAAGAGAGCTCATAGTATTTTACAACATTTCAAGGCATTTCAAGAGTTTCGATAAGATTTCCACGGATTTCAAAGATTTTAATCAATTGAAAAGGGATTTCGAAGATTTTTATAAAAGATTGTAAGGGATTGCGGGCAATTTCAAAGGTATTTAGCAAATTTTAATGGATTTTATAATATTTTAAGGGATTTCGAGATTTTCGAAAAGATTCCCACGGATTTGAAAAATTTCACTGAATTTCAAAAGGATTTCAGAGATTTCAAGGGTTCTCGTATTACGCCAAAAGTCCCATATAAGTCCAACTTCGGTTCTTGCCTAAATTGGCCTTGGGCATATAGCGGACCAACTCCAGTGTCAACAATCAGGTCCGTATGAACCATTTCTATGTGATTTTCGTTCGCGGTGAAAAATATTCATTGAATTTCTTTAAATGTTTGTTTCTTTAGCAGGAAAAACGCTGCCTCTTGTTTTCCTGCGCCAACACGTAACGTAAACACTGAAAGCGAATGGAGCGATATGCGGACCGTGCGAACTGACGAATTTATGCGCTTGCGTGGCACCGCCCGCATTGTAAGTGCGGTATTAGACTTTACAATTTCAAGTGATTTCGAGAAACTTGGTAAGATCCCCACAAGTTTCACATATTTTAATGAATTATTGAGGGATTTAAGATATTTCAAGGGATCTCATATTATTTCGAAATCCTTCACGGAATTTCAAGGATTATATGGGATATCAAAGATTTCAAGCCGTTGCAATGATTTCAGAGACTTAACAGAATTTCAAAGGATTTCCGAATAGTATGAAGGGTTATAAGGGATATCGATGAATTTTAATGAGTTTCAACTGATTTTGATGCATTTTACAATTTTTTGAGAAATTTCAAATATTTCAAGGAATCTCGTATTATTTTGAAATATTTTACAGAATTTCAGAGACTATGTGGGATTTTAAAGGTTTCAAGCGATTGCAATGGTCAAATTATTTTACGCGCTTATTTTCAAATATGTTCTAGTGCTTTTCCTACATTTTCCACGTTCAGTTGGCGTGTTTGCCCATGGAATTTTTCGGTTCGAAGGTGTAATTAGTATTCTTGAAGTTTTGTTTTGAAGCAGAGGAACGAGTGTTGCGCAATTCAAATATTCGAGGAATACTAAATGACAACAAAATTCACGATGAGTATTTTATTTGCACTATTTCATTTTCTAGCAAACATATATTCTCCGAAGGCTTCAGTTTTTGAAGAGGAAAGGTTTCCTTATGTTTACGCGACGAGTTATGAAATTCCCTTTAGGAAGGCGAGATTCAGCATCTTTAAGGCGTCACATGACACGTCAAGCATGTTGGACTAAACAGCCTAACGAAAATCTTTATCAAGAGTGGGTGAGCTGTTCAATTTGAACATGATTTTATACGTATATGGAATGAATTTCTCACATCAAGTTGTAGTAGGGTGTATGCTTTTCACTTTAAAGTTTAACCCTTAAGTTGACCCTTCTACTGACGAAAGGCATGTTCTCAGAAAAGTTTCAGGCGATGAATGGAGATTAAATGTTTGGAATGCTAGAGGTGTAAATGAACTTAAGGAAAAGGAATTGCAGGACGCAATGCGCTTAAGGCAGCTAGATATTGTGTGTGAGTACCGGAAATAAAGAAGAAGGGATGTCAAGTAAGAAACATAGAGAACGGACTCGATCTTTGGTCAGGAGTGGATAGTGAATCAAATGGTACCCAAGGAGTCGGTCTGATGTAGCGGATGAGAGATTAAGAGGACTTGTAAGGTATACAAGTGCTATAAGAGGCTCTGAGTGCGGAACGGCTCACTAACTGTTAAATTTTGAGAATGAGTCTAGGTCAAGAGTGGGCGAGAAGAAGAACTAATAATAAGCTGAAGGAAATGCGAGTTAGAGTAGAGAATTTGCAGAAACCAGAAGTACAATTGGTATATCGTGAAAAGCTGAATAAATACTTAGAACATCATGAAGATGACTGGAAGACTGATTCGAACAATAAAAATGTATGAGGAGCATGGATAATACTACGGGATAGCATCTTAAAGAGTGCATCTGAAGTGTGCGGTACTGTGGCTGTAGGCATAAAGGCTGGAGATGCTTGGTGGAATGGTGAAATCTGCGTGTCTGTCAAAGAGAAAAAGCAAGTATACTCGAGAACATTTAATAGTAAAGGTCTTAGCATTGGGGAGAGGACTAGACTGGAGAATGATTACAGGGTTAAAAACAGAAAAGCCGAGATACTAGACAAAGAAAGCAAGGATAAAATCAAAGTGGAAGAAGATAAAAGAATGCAAAATTTTTTTCAAGGAAATCAGAAATTGTTTTGGAAATGGGTCAAGAAGAACAGGGAAGGAAGTTCCAGCACTGAGGTACTCGGAATTAAGAATGGTGATGGTGAAATGGTATGGAATTTGGACAAAGTGAAAGACTTTATTAGAGATTTTTTTGAGAGATTGTATGGAGGTCAAGCTATGGAACATAACAACCTTCTCATTGAAGAGAATACGTCAGACAATCCCGTTGTAGGTAGCGCAAGAAGAATCAATAACGACGACATTATATCCGTGATCAATAAACTAAAGAATGTTAAGGCTGCTGGTATGGATGGCATCACCGCTGAAATGCTTAATACCGGTGGCGGATATCGGTTTGTATGGCTGAGCGAGTTTATGAATATGGGTGCTATGCATGGTGACGTTCCGAATGATCAGGAAAAGGCGATTATCGTCCCAGACTACAAGGGAAAGGGTTATAAGAGCGATTATGCTAATTATAGAGTGATTAGCTTACTAAGTACCGTGGGCAAAATATTTACCGAAATACTGATTGACAAAATCATGGGAATAACTAAAGAAAGGATCTGGGAATTTCATTGTTGATTCATGTCAGGGAGATCATTCGCGGATCAGATATTCAGCTTGAGACAGATGACCTCCTAAACATTCCGTACCCAAATTTACCACACAAATTCCTTAATCCTCAGTAGTAAAATGAAACCAGAACCGAACGAGTTACACTTACCCCGAAAAGGATTTGGTTTAATGGTATAATAATAATGATAAATAATGAATTATTGAAAGCAAAGTGCATGTGAAGAATTTGTTAGGTCTTAGACTGATTGAAAATTTTTTGTAAAGTGCAATTAAGCGATTTTTATTTCCATAATGTGAGTCCAAAATTGTTGGTTTAACAAAAGGTTTTGCTATGCAAACAAAAATTTAGTGTACTAAGAAAAAAATTTCTTGCACTTACCCGCGCTTTTCGATAACCTAACTTTGACAAATCAGAACATGTCGAGAAACAGTGCCGGAGCTCTCAGCCGTTTATGCTGTTCAGTGTAGCTCTTGTTCTTCTAGAGGACGCGTAAAGGCTCAAATCGTGCGAATGCAAAATAAAGGTGCAAGCGAATGATAGTGATCTTTGATGAGGACGGTCGAAATCAGCCAGTCGAATTCAACCAATTCATAACACTTTTCAAGTCTATTTTTCGGAGAAGCATTTTGAAATAAGGACGGCGGAAGAAAAATACGTTGACCACCATGTTTTCACACCATCTCATCCAAAACTTCTAACTTTCCGCCTTGAAATACAAAATAAATTTTGTATATTTCTTTAAGATAGAATAAATGAGTACCGTAAATCAACAAAATGCATCAATAATATGATATTGATGAAAAAATTCCTTTCCAATTCAATCAGGCATAACGTTGCCCAGCTTACCCAACTGGATCATCTAATTCGGAATAGTCCCAATTGGTGCCTAATTGGTAGTTGGGCAACCTGACTCGGACACACTCTGGCCCCAATTGAACTTTCCACACGAGAAGGAATCGGTCAGATTATGAATAAGAGAGCAAAATATAGCATGTCAAAGAGTATGAATGTGTATCTTCTAGATTATTACTGTTTATAGTGGAAGTGGAAGTCACAAGGTTATTTATTATAGCACGCTATGCTGCAGTTGATGATGACAGAAGTGGTGTAAGAGATATCTCCTGGGACTCGTTAAATTATACTAAAGATACTTGCGATCCTGGGGAAAGAATTATTCTTTTTGAAGATATAAATGTCTGAGTTGGTGTGCAACGCGAAGGTATCGACAGGGTACTTGGTCATTTCGGAGACCTAAAAACGAACGGTAAAGGGGAGAAAATTTTTGGCATATGCTTAGAAAAAAATCTGTTTTATTGCAAAAACTTGGTTCAGATATAAAATGATGCACATATATACTTGATGCAGAAGGTGAATTCACAGTATTATTGACTTTATTCTAGCGGACGAGAGACTAAGAGGGCTAGTGAAAGATACAAGGGTTATGAGAGGTTTGGAATGTGGAACGGATCACTACCTCATAGTTTCCGAAGTGAACCTGTGTCAAGGATTGAATTAGGTTAGATAAAAGTTTATTCAAGCTTTAAGACAGACTTCCCTCATACAAGAAATGTAAGTACAATAATTATAATACATTAGTTATATGAAATAAAATAAGATAATAGTTTTGTATTTCGAAGATAACTAGAACAGGCCTCCTTTTTCAAAAGTCCACTTTGACCTGTTCCCAGAAGGAGGGAGACATTTAAAAAAATCTGAAAAAATTTACAGGTATTCTCCGAACATTCCTGAATGCAATGCATTTCTCAAGATGCTAAAATATGCAATACTTTACTTTTTATGGTGACTTATTTACAAAAACTTTATCTTGAGAACGAATGAAGATAGGACGCCGTTAAATGCTTCAAATGAGCAGTTCTGTCATGTGAATGCAGTGCACTGATTAAATTAATGGCAAAATGATTTTTACGCAAAAGCAGGGCCGTCTCAACATCTTCAAGATACATTTACAGAGCGGGTTCCTAAGAAAATCGAAACTCAATTGCGAATACTTACCCAATTGGGAATATTTTTGATGATAAAAAATTTTTGGAATAAATAAATTGAATGAATCTGCAGAAAATTTTGTTATTCTCTTTAAAATGTTTTCGAATGTTTTATTTTTTTCAACTTTACCTTTTGAAATGCATTAATCAAAATAAAGTCATTTGAATTTCCGTAGAAATGTTATAAAAATTTTATTTATCCTCTTGAAACCTATCAAAATTGTCAAGAAGCATGCAAACTTCATTTCGAAATCTAAAAAAAATTTATAATTTGTTCAGAACGTTTTAAAATATCTTCAAACTGTTAATGATTTTTCAATCGTTTTCAGAACTTCTAGATATCTTTCAGAATAATTCGAGTTGTTCCTGAATTTTTTTTTCAAAGTCCTGCAAAACAAAAAAAGAGACTTCAAATCTTTTACATTCTTTTATGACAATTTGAAAAATATTTTCGAATGTTTCCTTTTTTTCCAATGTTATCTTTTGTGATGCAATAATCAAAATGAAATATCATTTCAATTCCCGTGTAAATGTTAAAGAGAAGCAATTCTGAATGTTCTCGAGCCTAAAATGGACAAAGTAATATTAATAATAATGAAATGTGATATAACGGAAGTTATTGTAATGCATCAATTCGTAATGTGATGTACTTGTAATGTGATTGTAATGTATTAGTGTACAAATTTCATTTCACTGTCATTGTAAGTCGTTGTAACGTAGAAAGTATTTTTGTAGGAAAAATCGTTTCTTTGAAAACTCATCCAGTCATTACACGAATTAAAAAATTTTTCACATTTCATGCGGTATCTCTTCAAATTATATAAATTTCAACAAATTTCTTTTCTGAAACTATTAGGCATTATTATAATCAACAATTATTGTCCAAAGTGCAATTTTTTGTGTGTCTGGTAGTTTATGCAAAAGATGCAAAAGAATCATATTATAATTATTGGTTTGTATACATTCTTTTTGCATATTTTGCACATTTGTCTTCAGAATTGATTAGTTTATCAGGGTTGCTACAAGACCTAAAAAACCTGGAAGGCCTGAAAAATTCATGTAATTTTTAAAAAGTGACTGATAAATCCGAAAAAGCCATGGAATTTCAAAAAAATGACTGGAAAACCTGGAAAAGTTCAAAATTTTTTTTCTGTCGAAAATATTCTTAATTGGGTTGGTATTCGCAATTGGGTTTCGATTCTGTCAGGCCCCACCCTGTAAATGTGTTTTGAAGACGTTGAGATGGCCCTGCTTCGTTCAATCACATCTGCGCCGGGAATTTAGCTCGCTTCTGGAATTACTATTGTCATAGAAAGGGTACTTTTTTGCTGCCACCTGTTCCACTGTGCTGATCACACGCCCACACTGATCAAAGTCAGAAATATTCAGAATGATATCTCTTGCGTAAGAATGATTTTATCATAAATTTAATTATTGCACTGCACTCGCATGACAAAACTTCACATTTGGAACATTAAACGGCTTCCTATCCTTATTCGTTCTCAAGATAAAGTTTTTGTCAATATATCACCGTAAAAAGGAAACTATTGCATATTTTAGCATTTTGAGAAATGCATTGTATTCAGGAATGTTCGGAGAATATCTGTGGATTTTTTCAGATTTTTACTAACGTCGCCGTCCTTCTGAGAACAGGTCAGAGTGGACCCCTGAAAAAGTAGGTCGAAGAACCCTCCTTTTTTCGGACGCTTTGCCCTCTCACTATTGAAAAAAAAATGTTTAGGACGAAAGTGAATATATTGTTGAACTAGGAAGACTTTGCTTTCAGACGATTTTTTAAGATATTTCAGAGACTTCTTTGTGCGAGTTGCAATCAAGAGAAGTGAGGGGCATTGACATCTGGCTCCGACTTTAGTACGTAAACTAACGAGCGTTATATAATAGTAACGAGATTGATATAAAAATAACAGAAGAATCACGAACAAGATGGGTCACCATTGAACCTATACTGTCCTTATATTAGTGACGTTTGTTCGGACAATAGATGGCGAAAAATTCTCATCTTGAAAGTAGCTAAGCTATTAGCGGGTCTCATATCAGTAGACTGAGAATTTCAGGAGTTCACAGAAGAGACAGAGAAGGAATTGAAATTTGCCGAAGTTCTACATATAGGGACGTAAAGTAAGTTTCCGTCTCTTCTGGTATGGCGACTTGGAACACTGTCTACATACTGCAATGAATTGCGAAGGAATGAAGAATTGCCTGAGCTGAGAATACAGTTAAGGTTAATGGCCATGCAATATTTCCGCCGTCTTGTACTCTTAACCAATTAAGAGCATTGATTCACGGTGATATGGATGTGTATCTTGACATGTCGCAGATAAATGGCACACAAGCATTTAGTGCTCTCTACAGTGTGACTAAGTTATATATTATATATTATATATATATTATATATATATTATATATATATAATATATATATATTTATTTATTATACTAAACAGACAGGACTACCAAGGATCATGGTCTTCGTCTCAGAAACATTAATGGAAAGTTTGTTAGTTGTAGCCCATGTCGACATAAAAGATGTATTTAAGAAGTTTCAGGAAAGGCTGAAGATCAGTGACGTATATTATAGATGAAACAGGTCCTAAACAGCTCCCTGAAGGACATAAGAAGTTACCGGAAGCCGGTTAGAAAAGATTTTTATCACTATCAAATACCGCTTGTTGGTTATCTAGAAGATAAACAGAAAACCATGCTACAACCTCATGTGAGCATCAAACTTCCCTAAGTTTGCTAAGGAAAAAGCTATAATTCACCATATCGGATGCCTCACCGAAGTCAAAGAGAACAAAACGGATATCATCCGCAAGTCAATGGCGTACTTCACATCACTAGTGGTTTTGACAGAGAAGTGTGAGTGTTGTAGCCTTGCTTGAATCCCGTTTGGTATATATCATATACAGATTGTGAGTTTCAAGGTATTCAGTCAATTGTTTGGATATTATTTTCTCAAAAGCCCTGGAGAAGGCAAATAGTAGAGAGAGAGGCATGTAATCACAAACAGAGAAAGAAAATCAATAACAAGTCGAGGCAAACTTGAGTTAAAATAAATAATTTGCAGAAACCAGAAGTGAGGAGAAGACTAGAGAACAAAATGATTATCCTTCATATGAAAAAAGGTAACCTCCATATTGGTATGTTAGTAATGATAGGAATGTAGCAATGTAGTAATCGTCGGGCGCCTTACGTAGGAATACGAGGGATGTCCAGAAAGTAGAAGTACTCGATTTTCTGATTTAAGACAAAATTACAGGGTCTTGTTCGTATACATTTTAACTATTTTTTCACGTAGTCGCCTTTCCGTTCTATGCAAGTAGTGAGCCGAGGCACAAGTTTTTTGATGCCCTACTCGAAGAAGTTTCCTGCTATCACCTTCCCCCACTTCAGGACCTCTGTCTTTTCCACCTCGTCGGTGGAAAATTTTTTTCCACCCATGTGAGTCTTCAGGTAAGTGAATAGGTGGTAATCTGAAGGCACGAAGTCAGGGGAGTGAGCGGTATGGTTGAAAACATCCCAATCGTACCTTCCAGTTCAAACTACTCAAGAAACTTGCAAGCGCTAGCGACCCGATTCGCTCTGTGCTGCTCTGTCAGTTATTTGAGACCCACCTGGTGCACAATTTTCGGTATCCCAGCGTTTGTGTGAGTGTGTCATGTAAGAGATTTCTGGAGAGTTGTCGAAACCTCGGGAAAATTTCATGCACTGTCAACCGGCGGTCTTCACGAACAATCATCTTTAAACATCCATCTTAGGATTATGGGGTAAATCTTCAACGATATATTATGTGCATTCAAATTTTTAATTGTGATAATTATTATTGATATTTGTTTCCAGATTTATTCAGTCGGGCAAGTCTTTTCAGGGGATCTTTTGCCAATTTGAAAACGCATATGTTACATTAGTTACTTCTGAAATTTTGGTTACAACGCCTAACGAGAGGCTATCGAACCTACTATGAGACAAACAAGTGATAATTACTCATTCATAATCAGGCGCGCTAACCACATTCCCTCACCCGTCTGTCTACTTATGGTAATCACACTACTAACGGTAAAGCAGAAAGCGCAAGTTAACGAGAAGTGAATTTCCATAGGTAAATAAATGACTCGGTGAATACCGGTAACTTAACGAAGGTCGGTTAATGCAAGAACCCAGCTGCGGATTCTACCGACATAAGATAACACAGCTCCACAAAAAAAAATTTCAGCCCCAGAAACCAGAATAGGCATATCCTACATTTTTGAGGTCGCTGAATCCGAATCCGGAGCCACTTTGACTCCATCACGTCACATTTCGTCCCTCACCTTAAGAACAGGGAAAATCACTGATTTCAGGTGAAACATGATTCCCATTTATCATGAGTGGTCATATTCTATGTTTTCGAGGTCGCTAAGTACGGGTCCGGAGTCGTTGTGGTTCCACGACGTCACACTTCATCCCTAACCTAAAAAAAAAGCGTTGCAAATTGGTGATTTTATGTAAAACATGCATTTCTTTAATGCAAAGTGGTCATATCCTATGTTTTCCAGATCGCTGAGTACGAATCCGGAATCGTTGTGGTTCTATTACATCATGCTTCATCTCTAACCTCGAAGAAAACATATTGAATCGGTAATTTCATATAAAACATGTATCTTTTCAATACAAAGTGGTCGTATCCTATGTTTTCTAAGTTATGGAGTACGAATTCACAGCAACTTCTTTTCAATTCACGCTCTTCTCGAGTATCGAACTCTTTTATCTTCGAAAGATCAACGATTTGAGGTTCATTGAATATTCCTGCTTTTAGTTCTGCATCCGATAATTCTGGGAATTGTCCTTGAAGATATATTAAACACTTATCTTCTTTTGTTGCTGATACAAACTGCTTCACCATGCCCAGTTTCATATGCAGAGGTGGCAGTGAAACTCGTGCCCGATCCACTAGTGGGACGTTTATGATGTTCCTTGATCCTAGATCAAAAGATTCTCTGGCTGGCCAATCAATCTCTTCGTGATGATTAGGTCGGTTTCTGCTATCTCATAAGCCTAGGAAACATGGGTGTTTGACGTTACCTGATTGTTGACCCAGGGTTTCTTCCCAATATTTTGGAATCCCCACAAATCCGCCAGTTGCGTACTGCATATTTTAAATTATCCGATACCAACTTGATATATTTGTAATTCACTTTCAACGTAGTTGAGTTCGCTACTGGTATGGGAGCAAGAACATTCGTATTGTAAAGAAAAACAGCTCTCAAACTTCTCTTACAGAAATCTATGAATAGTCTCCATTCGATGGTTCTGTGAAACCCCGGTTTCAATTCATCTATCAATCCATTTATAACGTGACAGTGAACAAATGAAGGCTCTTTTTCTTTTGTAAAATATTTCCTGAAATCATTTTCTCTATTCCTATGGTCAGTTGCTTTCACATTTTTTTCCACCAAGTTTCTCTTTTGAGTATAGAAACCGAGGCTTTACTCGTTTCTTTGGATATGCCTAAATCTCTCATGAGATCGTTCAATTCTTCTTTTGAAGAAAGTTGTGATTTCTTCTCTTTACTTCCTACATATTCGTCGTCAATGTCAGATTCACTGGAGCATTCTTCTTCGCTAGTGTTTTCTTGGATCTCTCAACTTTCCCAAAAAGAAATACATCCGATTCCTTCAATACCTTGCTCATCTGTATTGCCCATCTTGATGAGTCTTATCATTGCCGGAACATCGACGTAAGCAATGCTTCTTCTTTATTTTTGTTGAATCCAGTTACATCGTTCTTGCAGAAATAGCAACCCTCTTTACAAGAGGGTTTTGCCCATAAAGTTGGACTTTCTAATTTGAGATCTTCAATATTTTCACTTTCTTGCCAACGAGTCAATTTTGATCTACAATTATCGCATATTTTATGTGGTACCCATTCCTTATCCTAATCAGCAATTATGAGATCAGAACAACCTTCGTAAATCGTACTGATCTGCTCAGAAATTGTCCTAAGAATTTTTTATGGATCAGGGTCTCTTTTACAATTATCTCTTGACGTATCAGCTTCAAGATCAACCTGTGATTTAGTACCCTTAGATTGTTGAGTTGAGGATTTTTTTGTTTTATTCATAAATGCTATGAGTATATGATAGACTCACAAATTAGGGATACTAGTCCGATCGCAGGTGTGTCTGGCGTCCTGGGGGTGATAATTCTTATAGAGATTCTGTCGGAGTAGCAGGATTTCATCACTCGTTCGAGCAACAAGATCATACTGAGAGAAAATCTCGTTCAGCATTATCAAAATAAAAAAAATGCATGCATCACCTGATATCACTGTGGGATCGAACATATAACCACCTTGATCAAAAAGTTTTAGGACTTTATTTTTAAAATCAAAAATACAAGTTTATTCATCATAATCGATATTGT
>JAUMHM010065877.1:0-14301 GCA_032362435.1 Melikaiella ostensackeni
ATATACTCATAAACTTTATTATAAGAAGTTAATTTATGAAAAAATGACAAAATTATGAATAATAAAATGATTGTTTCTATCAAAACATCATGCAAGTTGATATGAGTCGTGGTTCACAAAGTAATTCGACATGAAATTGAACGTTCACAAAGTAATTCGACATGAAATTAAACGTTCGCAAAGTAATGCAGCGACACAGCTCACGAAAAAAATTTACATTATATAATGGGAACCTTCAAAGAAGCATATAAAAGTATTTTTCATAACTACAGTGAACACGTATCACATGAAAATTCATTTCACATCTCAAACACTCATTTAATTTATTTTATTCCCGATCAATCATTTATAAATATCTTAAACGTTTACAATCTGGTACCTTCACCTTAGTCCAGACACGAGTCCTCCTGATTTCGACCTGTTCCCAAAACTCAAAGAGCCAATGAGGGGTATTCGCTTTCAGGATTTAGACGAGTTGTCAGCGGCCGTGACTCAGCGCATTCGCCACGATGACAAAGATAAATTGCTGAACGGGATCGAAACTCTTCCGAAACGTTGGAAAGCTTGCACTGCAAAGGAGGGGGATTATATTGAAGGCCTATAAAGCTAGAATTTTTTTTTGAAGTATATTTTCTAATTACCAGCTAACTGTGCATTACTTTTGGAATAACTCTCGTATTACCGCTGAAGTGCTCAAGAGCGGTAGCGGATATTTGTGAGGCTGAGAGAATTTACGAATATTTGTGATAAAAACGGTGAAGTTCCAAATTATTGGGGAATGGCGATTATCGTTTCAGTTTACAAGGGAAAGGGTGATGAAAGTGAATGTACTAATTATAGAGCGATTATCCTACCAAGAATCGTGGGCGAAATATTTGCCAAAATACTTATTGGTAAGGTATTGGAATAACTGAAGAAAGGATCTTGGAAGTTCAATGTGGATTTATGCACAGAAAAAAGTAGACTATAAGCATGATAAATTTCTAAGGAATTTTCAATTAAAATTTTCTTTGTTTCACTTTTTTTTGGTCCAGAAAGACAGGTAAAGTTTGTTGGTCAGCTTCATCCCACCATTATTCATGGTTTTAGCCATGAAAAATAAAATTATGAAAATTGAAAAATCAACTTTTTAGCTAAATCACGCTGGATAGGATAAATTGTCAAAATGCAAGATTTGTCGTCCTAAAAAGTGCAGTAGTAGAGGCAATGATGTGTCAGTCAGAACGTACTGAGCTGGCGAAGTAGTTACGGCGTTCGTGTCCAGACGTGCGTCAGTAGTAATGTTTTCCTTGGTCAGGCGTGGTTCACTGTTAGAAATACGCTGAAAATTCAACCATTTTTCATTACCTGTGGTTGAAAATTTAACTATTTTGAGTTCAAAATTCAACTATTTTCTTGAAAAATTATTTATTTCTGGTTTAAAATTGAACTATTTGTTTGTTCTAATTCAACTTTGGAGATATGGATTTTATATGGAAACATGTGTCAACTCCAGGTAAACACTACTCGATGAGAGGTACATCAAATTTTCTACGAAATCATTTTTTTAAAATGCAAAGAGTATTCAAAATTAAATTCTTGTAAAATTATCCAGATCATCATTTTTTTTTGCACTCTGTAATGCATCAAGAGGAGAGAGTAAAAGAATGGTTAATAATCGCAATGTTAGAAAAATTTGAAGTAATATATTTGACTCATATTTTAAAGTTTCGAAAGCTGCGGAAATGAAATTTTTATCAAGAGAGACAGCTTCTTTACTTGAAGTTTACGAGGCGATGTTCAACATACTTTCTTCAATTCTTATTTGAGGCCATAAATATTTAGTTCCTTCTCAAAATCTATAAAAAATGTACTCTCGAGGATCGGCATTTCGATGGTCGTAAGATTTATATCTTCAAAAATCACGTGAATACGAGCTCCTTCGTCTCATAAATTTTGCATTGAGACACTGATAGCACCATCCTATATCGATGCATTATCAGAATTCGAATTTTATAGCCGAATCCAAGAGTATAGACATTTCAAATATTACTATAACATTACAGAAAATAAGTGTTTACTTATTGTCATTTTAGCCTAACTCGAGGATATTTTTTCTACTCAGGAAAATGTGTATAATGAAACAATCGTTCAGACGACGTCTTCGAAAATTTTAATAGATCTAAAATGTATCATCCCCTGCGGAAAAGTGGAGTGGGTTCCCGCGACGGTAAATTTTTAATTTTTGAAAATGCCTTCAACAATCATGTCCTTATCATTCTTAAGCATATTTTAATAATAAATATTTATGTATTGTTAATATGTATGAAACATTTGAAAATGAAAAAAATACAAGTATTAGCGCCTCGACCGGGACTTGAACTCAGACCAGAATCTTGTCAGACTTTCGTTTATTTTTTTGACCAACTTACCACAATGTTCATTACTTTTTTTCAAGCTGACGTTCCGCACTCGAATCGAAATTTGTTGGAATTATCTCTATTTTCAATAACTGCAGTTTTTGTAAGCCTGAACTAACAAACACAAAATTTGTAGTGAGGACAAATTAGCATGTGTCGAAAATGGGGATAAGCGGGGCTTTTTCCACAAGGGATTGCCCTTACTAAAAGATTTCAAATCGTATGCAGAAATGAATTCTATTTTAAAATATATAAAACATTGCGTACACGTAATTTTAACGCAAAATTGATTACATTTTTGTCAGTTGTCACATGTTTGGAGGCCAATTGAGACCTTCTCGTCGCTCTCTAAAATAATGTATCCGCCATCTCAAAAATCGAAATTTCAAAAGATTTTAAGATTTTGAAGGTTGCGAAAGATTTCAAGGGATTTCAAAGTTCTCAACATTTTTGAAAAAATTTGAGGAGATATTACGAACCTCAAAATGGTTCACGAGATTTCAAAGTATTTCAAGGGATTTGTAGGGATTTCACCAGACCTCCGCGATTTTATGGGATGTCCAGGGACTTTGAAGTTTCAAAAAATTTCAAGAGATTTCTAGAGATTTGAAAGACTTTTGGATATTCGTGAAGATTCTAAGTAATTTCCGGATGTTTAAAATTTCCAGATATTTTCAAAGGGTTTGAAAGATATCAAGGGATTTTTATGGACTTGATGGGATTTTATGGGAATTCAGGGGATTTCAAAGATTAAAAATTTTTTAAATGAATATTAAAAGACGTTAGAGGTTTCAAGATTCCTGACCGAATTTCGAAAGACTTAAGGAATTTTAAACATTACAAAGCATTTTAGAGAATATCGCGTGTTTTGAAAGGTTCCAAGAAATTTAATCAGATTTCACAGCTTTTCGTATGATCATAGAAAATTCATAGAGATTCAAAAATTTCTATGCAGTTTCAAATGATTTTGTAAGATTTCAGTGAATTTTTTAATATTTTAAGTATTCATAGAATTTAAAAAAAATAATAATAATGATTCCATAAAATTACCATATAACGAATTCCTTTAGATTTCAAGGGTTTTGAAAGTTCTCAATATTTTTGAAAAAATTCAAAGATTTCAGGATTCCAAAAATTTTAAGATATTTTAGAAGAGTTTAAAAGATATCAAGGGATTTCTACGGATTTTTTTGGGATTTTATGGGAGCTCAGAGGATTTCAAAGCCAAAACATTTTTAAATGAATTTTAAAAGGTGTTAGAGATTTCAAGATGCTTTACCGGATTTCGAACGACTTGAAGAATCTTAAACATTTCAAAGCATTTTGAAGAATATCGCGTATTTTAAAAGGCTCCACGGAATTAAATGAGATTTCACAGCATTTCGTATGATCATACAAAATTTCTAGAGATTTGAAAATTCCTATGGAATTTCAAATGATTTCGAAAGATTTCAGTGAATTTTATAATATTTGAAGTAGTCATAGGATTTCAAAAAAATTAATGATTCCATAAAATTATAACGAATTTCTTTAGATTTCAAGGGATTTCAACCGAATGCGAGAGTTTTTAATAGATTTTAGTATATTTCAAAGATTTTAAGTGGTTTCAAAGTTTTTAGGGTAGTTTGAAAGATTTCAAGAAATGAAAGAAAATATCAAAGATTTGAAGAGATAATAAAGGGCTTTATCTGATTTTGTGGGAGTTCACGGGATTTCAGAGGATTTCTATGATCACATCATTTTTGAAGGAATTTTAAAAGATATTACAGACTTCAAAATATTTTATGGAATTTCATTGTGAAGATTTCAAGGGATTTTAAAGAAATTTATCTAATTTGTGGAATCTCAGAGGATTTCAAAGATTTCGTGATTTTAACAGTAATTTTTGAAGATATTACAGATTCCAAGATGTTTTACGAGATGTTGCTTCAAAGATTTCAATAGACTTCAAAGCTCTTATGTCATTCGGAAAGATTTGATGGGATTTTGGAGAGCTTCATCTGATTTTGTGGGATTTCAAAGATTTAATCATTTTTTAAAGAATTTTGAAAGATGTTAAAGATTTCAAGATATTTGACGTGGTTTTATTCGAATTTGTGGGATTACTAGCGATTTCATGAGATTCAAAGGGTTTTATAAATTTTAAAGGATTTTTAAAGACTTGAAAGAATTCAAGTTAATTTAAAAAATTCCAAGGAATTTAACGAGATTGAAATTTTTTTTAGTGTTTTCAAATACTTACGCAGCATTTTAGAAAATTTCAAAAAATTTTAAAAAGTTTTTAGAAGTTCAATGATATTCAAAAGATTTCAAGGGATTCTAACGAATGTCTAGAGAAGTTTAGAGTATACAGGTAAATGAAATGACATGGAATTTCAAGGGTCTTCTAAGGGTTTTTACGAATTTCAGGGTTTTCAGAGATTTTGGGGGATTTCACCATATCTAAGGGATTCGTAGGATTTTAAAAGAAAGAATAATATTTTAAGGGATTTCTATGTATTTCAAATGACTTTAAAGATTTTAAGGGGTTTAAAGAAATTGACGAGTTTTCCAAGAATTTTTAATGGTTCTCAATAGATTTTAGAGTTTATAAAAGATTTCGAAGATTCCAAAGCTTTGAGGGTATTTTAGAAGATTCGAAAGGATTTTACGCGATTTTGTGGGAGATGTATATTGTATACTAGATTACAAAAATGGTTTATCCCTCGAGGTAATATTTAAAAAATTCGAAGACATCATTTTCGTACTATTTTTCAAAATTTATTCAACTATTGACACTATTTTAAAATTCTCAAATGAGTCCGAAAGCCGGTAATTGCATAAAAGACAATTTTTTTAGAAAGACAAATGAATTTTTGATTTTTGAAAATAATATGTATTATAACTTTTATATATATTACTATTATCAACATAAAATCCTTCATTTAAAAAAAAAATGGCATTGGTATGAAAGTGTTGAATATAATAATAACTGAACTAGAGCTGAACCAATTGTGGGCTAGGATTAGTTTACCCTCTTATACTGGCATATTTTCACAACAAAATGTACCTAAAAAGCATGCATACGTTTAGATTTGGCAAAACTGTCTTTTTCTAATCTAAGCAACAAGCAGGGTCTGATATTGATCTGTGTTCTTTTCCCCCTGCCCTTCAAATTTCAAGGTTATATGACCCTCAGTACGACAGTTACCTTCGTTCGAAGTTGACCGTCTACCTGAACTTCGCTGGAATTATATTGAGTGTGAAAGTAGAACAGTGATTCAACGTGAAGTTTCTTGTGGAACTGGGAAAATTCGCTACAGAAGTAGTACTTTGCTATTCGTACAGTTTTTTCAATAAGGTTGCTTTTTAATGATAATCATTGTGGAATATATTATTTAGCACTGTAATATCGAAAGGATTGAAACTAGAAAACATAACCTGCACGGACTTTGATACTAAAGTTGTGTAGGAGTTGATGAATCTCAATATGTGATTTTTAAGGTTATGTCAATGGATGCGATGCTGACATCAAAAGAGCGGGAAATTCAAATTTCGTTACGTGATTTAATTTGGTTGAAAATGGTAGAAAACATACATATAAGTGATTTCAAATCTCGGACATAATGTTACTTTTTTGTGGGTGGTTACACATACAAGAAATTGTATAATCACGTACAAACTTCACTTAATATATATTTATAAATTCAAGGGAAATATTACCATTGTTAATTGTAACTAATTTGAGAAGAGATCTGAAGGCCAACTTTAGAAAAAATTATTTAAGGTTAAAATTGTTTATTGAACAATAGTTATTTAGAGTTTTATGTTTTTGCTTTCTCTTCAGGTAATAGTTGCACTTCCTTTTTAGTCCTAATGTTGTATGGCTTACTTTATTTCTTGGAACCTTCTCTACCAATCTTTTAGGTACATTTTTATCCAGGCATTGTACAATTTTAATTTTATAAACAATATTTTTCTGAAATACATTTTAAAATAAAAACGTATCAAAGAGATTTATTGTGGAGAATCTTTCAAGGAATAAAATTAGGCCTTACAGTTCTCTTCAAAAATTTGTTACGATTAAGTGTAAGAATATTTTTCTCCATTTTATGAATAATTGTTAATGATACTTATTTTTGAGTTTGAGATAATTTTTCTGTATTATAAAAAGATTTCGCCACCGAGGTGTAAAAAATCGAGACCCTCCCTACAGGTATTATCTTTTTAAAATACCGAGTGTGGACATTTACAGTCAGGAAAAAATCGTTTATTCTCTTAATTTTCCTCAAATTATTTCGCCAATGATTTTCAATGATAGAACATTGACATTAGATATTTTTTCTTGATTGTTTAAATGAATTCTTCAGACAAATGCCCTGTATGAACATTCAAAGAAAGAAATAATTTGTTTTTTGTGGGTTGATTTAGAACCAATCTATTCAAATTATTCCATTTTTCGAAAAAGAGAACGGTAATAATTCAAAATAATAACAAGCTTCAAGAAATTGTTAAATTACTCAAATTTGTATACTATATTTGAATGAAAATAGATGTCTTTTTGTAAATTGAGTTAATCATTAATACTTCATCAAAAAACATTCTTAATAGTATTCATAGTGCAGATTAGAACACATCTTTGTATACTAAAAAAGAACACAAAAAGTTCACAAATCAAAAATAGAGTGAGACTATCCTCTTTTCCGGCTCATTAGAAACAAATGTAAAAAATTGAGGCAGAAAAAGAGTCAACCAAAATCAACATCTCACTGTTTCTTTTCTCCGTCTTTTTTGTATTACTGGGGATCAACATGTTTCGAAGCCAATTCAGACCTCCTCATCAGGGGGTAATTTGTATGAAAGCTACAGTTATAAAGAATTAAACATCTATTAATTAAATTCCAATATGTCTTGAAAATGAAAATTAAAAATTTCATTTTCTTAAAAAAATTTAAAAAATTTCAAAAAAAGATGTTTCAGATTAACAAGCAAATATGTTTTCACTTTAAGGGAAAAAAGCAAGCAGAGAAACCTCTAATGGAAACACCAATAAATTAAGAAATCTATCTTCACTTTGATTAAAAAGGTTTCCATGCACAGATACACAGAACTTTCTAGTGTTTCCCGTTTTAGAACAAAAAAGCTTTCATAAGAAAGTGAATTTCACTTCGATCTTGAAAATTTTTGATTTTAATAAGATAACGAAATTTTTAATTTTTATTTTCAGGTAATATTTGAATTTAACTATTATATGTTTCATTTTTCATGATTGTAGTTATCTTATAAATTACGCCTGATGAGGAAGTCTAAATTGGCTTCGAAACATGTTGGTCCCCGGTAGTACAAAAAGGACGGAGAAAACAGACAAATTCGCTTTTTCCTATGATTTTCCTTGAATTATATTTTGAATGATGTTTATTCATGATATTTCGTTATCAGATATTGTATATTAATTTTGTAAACAAATTCTATGAACAAATTCACAGTGCGGATGTGTAAAGGCAGAAAAAATGCGCTTTTTCGCTTAATTTTCCTTGAGATATATTATCAGTAATTTTTCGTAATTTTCATTTGATAATAAATGAATTTTCTGAACGTATGCAGAGTGTGGACGTTTGATGTCAAAAAAAGTTCATTTTTTCCGCAGCTATCCTCAAATTATGTTGCCAATAATGTTGATTAATTGTTGTTTATTTTGCATAATCTGAGGAAAAATAAGAGAAAAACAATTTCTTTCTGATTTTATATGTCCACGTTTGAGCATTTTTTATATAATTTGTTTATAAAATAAATGAAAAATATCGAAATGATAATTTTGTTTACGTAACAATTAATCCGATCCCGAGAAATTATATTGTTATCTGTTTAAATTATACAGTTTAAAATTAAAGTAAAAAATCTAAAAGCGTAAAGTGCTTTTTCAATGAGAATGGTATGGAGAGAGTACTTTGCTATTGAAACGGATAGTGGTACGAATAGACAGTCGGAAATCTGATGTCTTCACTGTTCTTATAAGTTGCGAAGGCAAGCAAATTTTCATTTATGACTGTTCCAATTATGAATTCCGCCCCGTCTGAAACTCTACTGTTACTTGAAAAGGGTGTCTTGTCAAAGGAACATGCATATTTGTAATAGCACCTTCATAATGGCCAACTTTAATGAAATAGGAAACGACCGGTGGCACCTAATGCTAGAGAAAATGATACAAACCCTGGTGAAAATACTCATCGAGATGTTGCTGTGCAAAAACATGAAAATTTAAGTTTTTCGAGCAAAAATGACCCTTTTACCACGCCTAGCGCGAAAACTATTAGGCCTACTCACTTCATCTTTTGCATGAAGATGTGCTTCACGAGTCTAGTGCAAGGAAAAATAATGCGAACTTTGGTGAAAATACTCATCGAGACGCTGTTATGCAATTACATAAAAATTTAGGCTTTTTGAGTAATAATGACCCTGTTACAACGCCTAGCATGAAAACTATTAGATCTACTCACTTCATCTTTTCCCTGCTGATGTGCATCATGTGTCTTGTACAAAGAAAAACAATGCGAACCTTAGTGAAAATACTCATCGATACGTTGTTAAACAAATACATGAAATTTTTATGCTTTTTGAGTAATTACGACCATGTTACCCCGCCTAGCGCGGAAACTATGAGGTGCACAAACTTGATCATTTTCATGAAGATTTGTTACACGTGTCTAATGCGAGAAAAAATAGTCAGAACCCTGAGGAATATGCTCATCATGGCGTTGCTATGCAAAAACATGAAAATTTAGGCCTTTCAATTCAATTTTTGACCCTGTTACCACGCCTCGCGCGAAAACAATCAGGCCTACTCACTTCATCTTTTGCATAAAGATGTGCTTTACGTGTCTAATGTAAGGAAAAATAATGCGAACCCTGGTGAAAATACTCATTGAGATATTATGTTAATACATGATAATTTAGGATTTTTGAGTAATAATGACCCTGTTACCACGCCTAGCGCGGAAACTATTAGGTCTACTCTATTTGTTTGAAAATTACGAATTTCTATCAAAAATAATGAAAATTGACGATTTACAAAAGCTAGTCATGCATCTTATTATCGGGTGCAAGAAAGACAGTGATAAACGGGAAAAATTAGGAACACCAAACTCTTTTCAACAGTCATTAGGTCAACCTACACAAGTCGAAAAAACAATCAAGTACTCAAAAGATATCCAATTGTTTTCTCAAATTTGAACTAGTATTCTGTATCCAACCGATTATTCTAAACCGACTCTCTGCTATACTAACATACTTTGCTAACATACTTTCCTCCTGATAACTATGCAATTGCATCAATCCTATTTTTAAGTCAACTTTGAAGAACCTCCCACTTTTTTTATGGTGAATACAATTTTCTACAAAAAATAGGAACATCTACGATCCTAAAATAAAATAATAGTTTTCTATAATTTTCAATAGAGTTTTGACGAAATTCGTTTCTAATTACATGGGTAAATTGTAATTATAATTGCAGAAAAGAAGTCTCTTATTGTTACAGGGGTCCTTTGTGGAATTTGTGACAGCATAGCTTTTTATATATGATGGTTGCAGAATTTTCCGCAAATTTCATAGAAATTCATAAAAGTTTTCGTAGCATTTAATAGAAGTTATAATGAACTGTCTACCATTACTGAATGTTCCGTAATTGCACGCCCTAGGTGAGCGTGCAATACACGCTCACCTAGGGCGTGTATTGCGGAGCATCCCATTACACTAGCTACGAAAAAACTATTCCTAGTCCAAAATGCATAACAAATTCGTAGATGTGTACTTCCGTGAAAATTTTTGGAAATATTCATAGAAATTCAAAAAAATTTGTCACAAAATTTATATAAATTGTTTCTCTAATAATGACGGATGCAATTCAGGACAAATGAAAGTTCTGTGACATAACGATTCGCTGAAGTGAGAATTACGAGAAATGGCATTTCGGCTTATATTGGAAAAAATAAGTATGGTGGCAAATGCCAATTCGGTAAAATGGAACTTCGCTTGAATGGAAATTAGGGTGAATAAAACTTGGTGACAAATAGCAATTCGAAGAAATAGAAATTAGGCTAAATGGTGTTTAGTTTAAATACGAATTGTGAGGAATGGTTTTTAGGTAACTTCATTTTCGGTGAAATGAAATTTATGTACATTAAAGTGAAGTTTGGAGAATATTCATACGACCTAAAAAATTAGCGGATACATTTTTTAGAATTTGATGTCATAAAAAAAGGCGTAACTTTTTGTAGATTGAGAGAAAAAGAGTTATTCTCATTTGAAAGATTTCGAATAAGAAGTAAATACGAGTATACTGCAATTGAAAACGCGCTTTGAATTACTAGATGAGTGTTTCATTCGGTAAAGTTTTGCCTGCTTGTTGATCAGGAGAAGACAAAAACCCCTCCAATTATATTAATTGCTTGGCTTTACGAGCCATATGATCGGAAGAACCAAATATAGATTTTATCTTTCTGATTGACCATGTTTTCGGTAGAATGGTCAAAATTTTAATTTGCTTTCTTTTGCTTCATTGAGCTTTCTCAACGTTATCTTTTAACTGACGTACAATTACATCGTCTTCACTCTCTACATTTGGAAAATCAAAAAGCTTGAATTGTATAAGTTTCACAGACTCTTTCGAACGCGGCCTTCTTTTTTTGTTCCGTTTTCAACTCAAGAAAATCTGTCCCTTCACCTCCGAGAATTCGAAACAAAGTATTCAGTAATAAAATGGCTTGTCTTTGTCTATGTCTGACATTCCAATATCACTTAGAGAAAAAGAATCAATATCAACATCCAGGCCGATTTCATCTTCATTTAAGTTAAAATCTTAATTTGTGGTTACAATAAAAACACAAAGAGTTTGCTGTTGAGATAACTTCTTACAGCATTCACCGCAAATAAAATCCTTTTTGGTAAGAAGTGGAAATTTGTCACAAATGCTTTGTGGAACATTTCTCAGGCTTTTTCGCATAAAATTATGATCAGATTTGCCAAAAGGATTGTAACACTGTCTATTAAAAGGAAGTTTCAAACGTACTAACGATAAAATTAAGTAATAAATACAGGAAACAAGGAAATGAATATTTATCAATAATTAAAGAACAAAATCTTAGAATGCTGGTATGAATACAGTCGACGTTATTCTATGTCTATGAACAAACACCAAATGAATACTTATCGAAAAAACTCGTAAAATTAATTCAATTGTCATGAGCAGAATTGCATGATGATTAGTTTCAGCTAATGTCGAAAATGTCAAGTAGAATGAATTCGTTTCTCCGCTTGTAGTTCACGAAGTTGTCAAGTCTGCGGACAAAACGCTAATGTGATGCACGCCGCTTCACCATTCAGGTTCACGCGTGTTTCTGCGAGTGTAAACATAAGCGAAAAACAAGTGCAAATCGCGACAATGTAACAACAATGCGAAACGCGAACAGAACTGGCACCGCCGCGCTGCGGCAGGCGGCCTCCACGCTATCCCGCGAAGCTTCGTCATGCAGGACGTTGCGTTTGAATTTTTTTCTTCTACACTGCTGACTGGCCCACGATGAAATTTACAGAACTTGTAAAGCACATAGACCTTCATTTGGCAGAAAAATAAAAAAAAATAAAAATGTATTCTCAAAGAATCGATTTTTGTTTTTTGAATTTGCAAAATGTGTCAAATTTTTTTGAGTTTTGTATATGAATTTACATCTTCTTACAAAAAATTTGAGACCTTGAAAAGCTAAATCGGTTAATTGGAACCAAAGGTATGATTTTTCCAAAGAAAAGGTACAAAAAATTTCAAAGTCCCATATCTTCGCCATTTTTTAGAATCTTCTAAAAATATTTATTGTAGCTTTTTTCACTACTACAAGACTGATTATATCGGGATGCACGCAAATCCCGTTCAAGCACGAAAATTCTATCTCATTCATCCTTATAAATTATATGCGATCCCTTAATCTGTTTCTCCCAGTCGCAAGAATACTTCAGATTTATAAAATCGATATTTACAATTTTAAAAGACCAGGTTTGCTTATCCAATTAATGGATGTTTTGTATTTGCTAAAAAACATGATAACGTTTCAACTTTCCATAAAAAAGGGTACATACAGGTACATGTAAATTGTATACCATTTATCATTAGGAAGAATAGGGTAATTGAAATGGATTGCAAGAAAATGAATTACAAATTCTATATAAAAACGGTTTTTTATTGAAAGAATAGGATTAAATTCCAGTAAATAAAGTATTTACATATTTACTTTCTCACGAAATCAAATCAATCAAGGCAAGCTTCTGTGAAAATGTCCTAATCTTTTCAATTCAGAAGCTTAAGAATTAGTAATACAATTTTAGTTGGAACGAGTCTTAGAAATTAAAGCGTTAGATCTAACTCGGGTATCTTAGACATATTTTTAGAAAACTAAATTCTGATAGATTGTAAGTAAAATGTCGTCCTCTTCTCGAAAATAAATATTCTTTTAAAAAAAAAACTAAAAGTACCTTTTAAGATATATCCTGCTACTAAGGAACCAACATGTTTCGAGTCCAATTTAGACCTCGTCATCATCTCCAAATTTGATTTTGAATTCGTAATTGAGTGATTGACTCATGATTTAATAATTTAAAATTATTTTAGCATTTCACTAGCGGAATAATAAAAAAATCACAAGTTTATTATACTAAAGTCAATTAATAAAAATATTGACTAATTTTTCAGTGATTCTTTTACAAATCAGTTAGTATACTTTCCTTGCTGATTGCTTTTTAAATAAAATAGTGGACGTTATGTGCACGGCACGACATTGTCTTCTCATTATTCCAGTAAAGGTGAAAGTGGTATAAAATCGCGTTCTTTTATGAGACTTCTATATTTTTCGCGTTTTAAATTTTTTAATTAATTTCCTGAATAATGTATGCTACCCTAAATAAATTCATATATTTTCATTCTGGAATAGTAACTTTTGTTCAAGAGTAATACATGTTCACTGGAATTTTCCTCTGATTTTGAAAAATTAATCCTGTATGAACGTCATGTCTTTGAAAAAATTAATAAGTCAATCATGCGTGTACTTCAACAATCCTGAAAATTTGCATTTGGAATTTCCTAATTGGATCATGAGAAAACTTTTCATTGAATATTATGTATTAGGTGTATACACCTATATTATAGTTATTTTTGCCAACCTGATATCAACATGAAATGAGATATCGAGTTAAAAATTTTGGGGATTGAATGAAAGACAGTAAGGAATGATTATCTGATTATGAGATCTTATATTATTACAACGAAAATTTCGAAACATAATGTTGATAAGTTATGTTAAAAAATTGAAACCCCGTAATTTTTAATTCGAATATAGTGAAAATTTGGCCCTAAATGTATCCTTTGAGAGTACTGTCTCGATGTAGAATAATTCTCTCTTTTTATTCTCCTTCACTCTTCTTAAACTTGAAAAAAGACAAACAATGGAATAACTCATTATATAAATTGTCAAGAGGAAAAATATCAATTTTTCGGGCGTAAATGACGTCGTCTGAAACAACATCATCAAATAAATAATTGTCTTATTGTAAAATTGAGTTTGAGTCCAGTGTAGCTGGACTCAACCTTCCAGCAGTGTAAATTTATTATAAGTTTCTTACTAATTCAGCTTTAGAGTAATGTATTGTTAAAACAATGGATGCATACAAATATTTCACGGATGCGAATAAAAATAATTTTAATGCATTACAATTTTGAAGTTTTGACCTTTGCCTTGTGATTGTTTGGAAATCTGTGTTTCAATATTTTTGATGCATTACAATTTTGACCTCTTGACCTTTTTAACCTTTTAACCTTTTTAACCTTGTGAATATTAAGGGAACCGCTTGAAACAATTCCTGATCTTTTAAGTCCCTTGAAACC
>JAUMHM010065887.1:0-33196 GCA_032362435.1 Melikaiella ostensackeni
TAACATCTGGTAAGCCTTTTACGGTAAGGGTCCAAAAGTTCGCTCACAAAGTGAGGATCCACCATCACACATTGAGCAAGTCAAAGCTGCTGACCATCAAGCAGCACATTGTTGACAAAATGCGGGTTTCATCTGATGCTAAAAAAGAATACATCAAATGGAAGAATGTCAGGAAGAATTAACAGTTTCTTGTTGACCCATTGGGCCTCTTCAGCAATCCCCCTGTTTCTGTCCAAAATCCGCCTGAGTTCGCGAAGATAGAGACTTTTCGGAGAAGGGTTTACTAATATTTAAAGTTGGAAACGCCCATTCTGTAGTGGCTGGTGTTAAGACGCACTGTACTCTCACCGAAGGAGGGCGACTTGTCCATTTCAAGGAACTCCAGGCCAATAAATTGTCTGAACACGCTGTATGAGATCTTTACAGCTATCATGAACAACAGAATTGTTCGGACAATTGGACATGTGTGGAGAGAGATTTACGAACAACATGGATCGAAGAGAGGCGCAACAGGTTGTCAGGAGAACCTGATGATCGACAGGAGCGTTTGCAAAGACGCTGGATTCTACAAGCACGATCTGTCGATGGCCTGGATTGATTACCAGGAAAAAATCGATTTGACCTCCCATAGACGTATCATCCGTCTGTTGGAAAGCATGAAGGTTCATCTAGTTTCTCTATGACCGAAATATCTCAGGTGCAGCACACATCATGATAAGTCGAAGATATCCTCTCCTGCAAATGGTAAAGAACCACGAAATGACTGGCAAAGAAGCGTTCCTTCACAAGGCCGCGCAGCACGTGGCCGAGACCCTTGGCCTATAGTTTAACATCAGAAGTGAGGAAAGTGCATTACTCCATCTAGATGCCTCTCTTCTAAGAGGCCGAGTGAAGAACGCAGAGGACAACAACCTTCTCAAATAGCTCCACTACAAAATAATGCACGGAAACTTTCGCAGAAATGTAAAATATCAGTATTTGTCGAGAAAGTTAACGTTTGCTTTCCTTAAATCATCTGAACTCAATTCAGGCATAAGGGCATAAAAATTTTCGCGTGCCCGGACAGTGTCATTTTCACCTTGGTATACCGTAGCCGCATCTTACGTCAAGAAATTCCGCTCGACATGCGCAGAGCGTGTCATGTACATTCTGAGCACCTATGGCACATACTATTCGAGTGTCTCCGTCACGAGGGAACGACGTATCTCCACAGACACATTGCGGCCCTAAGAATGCTTCATTAACATCTTTGTCGCTCTTATGGTGTTAATTGTGACCCTGCCCTGCTGAGTGCTTTCAGAGAGACAGAGTCAGTTGGCAAGAACGAGAAGTGCAAAATTTACTGGAACTACAAATTCGATCCAGTAGTCCGAATTAAACACTCGACACCTGACGTCGTACTCCTTGACCTCGAGAAACGAATTATGTTCGTGATCGAATTCTGGGATCCAGCGACAGCAACATCAACATCAAGGAGAAGAAAAAAAGGAGAAGTACCAAGACCTTAAGGAGAGTTAACACATACAGGTATATATTCAGCATATTTCATTATAATGATTGTCCTTGTGATCAGTGCTCTCGCAGGTGCGAAACCACAGCTGGTTTGTGACCTCGAAACTAAAAACATGCCTAGGCACTTGCGACATGGATGGAGAAAGCTGTTATTCTTGGGTCGCTTCGCGTCCTCAAGACACAACTGATTCTAAATTAAAATAGGAAAGAATCTTCTTGAATAGTCTCTAAAAATTCATCAAATGTAATTGTTAATTACATTATATAACAAAGAGCTATAACTTATGGTCATGAGTTACTCAAATTAATTGCAGCCAAAAAGCTGAAATAAAATGATGTTGGCACATTGTGTAACAAAGGACACACTCCCTTTCTTTTTCCATCCAATAGCGAAAGACAAAGATTAACCTGAGTCATGCTAACTCGAATGTTAGTTAATCAGCGCTAGACCAAACTAACGACTTCGGTTTGCCAAAAGGGCGCCTAGAATTCGCGGCGAAAAGAACCTAGGAGGTGTGAATCACATTGTGCAACTCTGAATCGGTTCAGACTGGTTTCGACTCTACTCTGTGTCCCCGAGGGTGAAATCAGCTGTAAGCTTATTGGTAGATGATGTTGACATCGGAATTTTAATTCGCTAAAGGTTTCGGCACAATGTGTAAGACCCTTCTAGAACCGCCTGATTTGTAGGTTATGAATACAGGTGCAAGCGCGCGAAACGCCAGATTCATCTCGCCACGTTTCAAACAAACTTATAATCACCGAAAACCGTCAAGTCCACGTTGGACTTGGAGAAATCACGCGAAGTGATCGTGTTGAACATTCGATTAACTCAAATTTCAAGGAATAATTAATTATCAGGTCTTACCGAACATATTTTTATAGACATAATGTCCGCTCCGAAGGATATTTTATTCAATATATTGAGCTACTTTTCTGATCCGATATTTGAACCATTCCAACCTTGCTAGGCTTACCAAGAACTAAATTATATTGTAATCGTCATGTATTCTCAAAGATGGGCGATTTAGTATAGTATACCTCGCGAAGGGCTTGCTTCAAGTTCAGATTCAGAATCTTGTTTAACTTGGAATTAGAACTTTGGGATAATCGGAGTTCAAGTAATTTGAACCAATTAAACAAATAATTTATCTGGCGCGAAGCGCGCGGGCAAACTTGAATTATACATATAATTTCTTATGAATAAAATTGGACTACGTAATTGTGCAGCTACGGCATTCCTGTTCTCTGTCCTCAATCAGTGATTGTGTTGATTCCACAACATTTATTTATAAAATATGAATTTTCTGACGCAACTTAGCGGATTTGGCTTTCAAGCCAATCCAAGCCAACAACGGATCGCGGATCTTTCTCGTCTGATCTTCATTGGGTCGTACGGAATTCTCTCTACACCGTCGCCGAGGCGGACATAAGAAGCTTCACTGGGACCAAATTAGCGTCCGAGTAAAACATTTTTTGTTTTAATGTTCTTGTGATAACAGTTGAGGTTGATCCACGTATTGATAATTTCTGATGAGCAATCAATCATTTTGGCCAGATTGATTGAACTCAAGTGAGGTATTTTCTTCTCTCTTATAGGAAGTTGGAGATAATCCTTCTCTCTAATTATCGAGCGTGGTATTTACAACTTCCTAGTCGTTGAGGTTATGATGTCCATTGTTTTGGCCTAGTGTTTAGCAGAAAATACAAAGTTTCACGAGAATTAATTATAATGTTTAATTCTCCAACGATAACCTCCAGTCTGGCTATGGTCGGAAGATAATTCAATTACAAAGTAATTTATTTAACATTTCGAGAAGTTCAACTGGCAGGCACGCTCATCTTACTCCAAATGGATTCTGAACTCGACCAATGACTCGACTTTGCTCAAATTCAATTAAGTACTTTTCTAGTGATTGTAAATCCTATTAGGGTTGGGATTGGGAGAAACAAGATGGTGGCGAGGAGTAGGATAGATTCGTCAGAAAACCGGCCAAGTGTGGTTATTTTGAACACTTAAATGGTCTTTAGAGCAAAAATGAAATTATCAATCCAAGAAATCTATCGTTTTACACTCTCCACGCTCTCATGTCGTAATTCTGTTGAGGGTGAAAGTGTTTTGAATGCGGGACACAAAATTTTTGTAGAAAATCAAGTAAGGGAGCTCATGGTATATCATTTATTGTATTTTGCATGCAAACATCTAATTTGTAAAGTAGGCCGCAGGAGATTGAAAGATCAATCGCCTTAGATGCGAAAATAACTGATGCAAAGTGCACTCGTAAAGCTGGACTAAGTAGAAAATGGAAACACATCGTGGCAGTCTTCCTGTACCTGACCAGGTTGGTTTTCAAGGCGTATGTTTTTTAAATTAATTTTTGATGTGCCTGATAATGAATATGATGCAAATAATTGTTTTTCACATTTCCCCTTTCTTATTTTATATAAAGTGGACATCGATGTTTTGGACTTAGTAATTTCTAATTATTTTTAATAAATGGAATTCAATGAATCTATAAATCGATCAGTCGTTGTCGTCGTCTGTACACTCGGTAACTCTCGAAAGACTAATTGGATTAAATTGCGCTTTGACACACGTTTTTAGGGACCAAAAAGAAAGGTCAAGTTCGTTAACCAGTCTTTTTCGACCAACGGTTTTGGTTTTAACCACCAAAAAAACAGACTGAAAATCAAGAATTCCATTTTGCGGTCAAACTATGCAAGATATAAAAAAAATAAACGGATCAAAATTATTCATCGAGAAAAGATCCATGAGACCATTTTCCCGCCTGGAATGTCAAATACCTTCAACCATTGATCTAATCTTTCCACGTGGACTCTTGCACTCGTAATGTCTGCATTTTCTAGAGCTAAAAATCTGAAAATAAATCAACTTGTCTAAAAAATGCCTGTGTGATCATTTTAACGTGGTCATCATACCACGTTTCCTCAATCAAAAAAACCTTTATCAACCATTATTGAAGTACTCATTCCTAAAAGTGGTAATAGATCACTTTGTTCGAAAATTGCGTTGCCAGATGTTCTGCCCCCATACGCATTGCTAACAAAGGATATCATGCCATCTGGCGTTACTACTGTCATAAATTTCAAAATATATCTAAATTTTGTACGTCTACTTTTGTAATTCGAGTAAGACGTTATTTGGCAGCACAATTTTTGTTTAATTTGTATTTCGATTTGAGTACAATCTGAAATAAAGCGAGTGTCAGAATAATCAGCAAGACAGTGTGGCACATTTTGCACAATTTTATTTGAAGATGGAAAATACCCTGGACCGAAAAGACGATTACAAAATTCATTTTCTTCTGCTACATTTGCATTTCCAGGGTCTCAAATTATTCAAAGCAGTACAATTTATGACAGTTTATTCAATTTTTTAAATATTGTTCCTCATTTTATCATACGCAATATAATTATCTTAATTATAAAACATTATATTCTTCATACATACCTATAGAAGTCTCGCTTGTGTAGTCTTCTTCTCTGTAATGTAGCGAACAAACTCGCATACTCTTCGTGATTTGTTTGCCCATTCTTTGAACTTTCTCTCATACTTTTCTTCTGTCAATTAATTCTATTATTCAAAATCAATTCACATATTTCACTTTCATTTTTCCGGCGGCAGGCTAGCGATGAAAACTTAGATCTGGATTATGTTTACTTCTCAGTAGCGGTAGTACATATTTGCTTCACACACATGTATATTAAACTTCGAAAAGAAAGGACGAGTTCGTTAACCAGTCATTTTGACCAACAGTTCTAGTTTTCTCCATCAAAAATACTTTAAAAGAAATATAAAAAAATTTATTTTCTGGTCAAACTATGCAAGAAACAAAAGAGTATTAAGAAAAAAAATGATTCATCTCAAAAAGGTCTAAGAATCTGGTTCAAACTATTTTTTGATAAGATGCATAGTTTTTGTCTGAATCGTAAAAAATCATATTGCAAATAATATCTCTGAATTTTTGGAAAAAACGGCACAAGATATAATAAAATATTTTATGAAAAAATTATTCGCCTGAAACAGATCGACAAATTTGCTATGGACATTTTTTTATGAGATACGTAATTTTCGTTCTGAATATGAAAAACGTAATTAAAAGTGACGAATTCAAATTTATGGAAAAACGACACAGGATACAATAAAATGTTTAACGGAAACAATTTTCACCTAAATAAGAAGTCCCGTATCGAGGTACAGAAAGGATTGAAATATTTATTTAACATAATACAGTTCAACATAATATAGAAAATTTTGCGTTTTGGATATACTTTAAACGAGTGCAAAGCGCTAGACACGTCATGAAAATGTATTCGTTACAGCCGAAGGAGCTTTAACAAAATAGAATTCACAATCACTAAATTACAAATTTCAATGGTTTGACCTCCAATTTGAAAAGGTCTATGCACAAACATGAGGGAAGTACAAAGGCCTAGTACGAAGCGCGAGATCCGATAGGCGCGCTCAAACTTGGACCTGGTATCTACCTGTACATAGACGAGTTTTTGGCTCGCGAAGGCGTATGCGGACAGTACGCAACCTATCTGGCCAATCAGGTATCTCATGGTCCGAATACGCAAGCTAAAAATGAGACCATGTAGATACAGTGACGTTTTTTGGGATTCAATAGAGCCTCACAATGCCTCGAAATGACTTTTTCTATAGTGAGTGTATGTAACTTTAATATGGGCGTAACAAAAATTGGACCCCCCAATCTTTTGAAGTTACGTAATATGTAAACGTTCCCAGAGCAAACTTTTGAAGAAATAAAAATGAAATAAGGTTACTGGGGCGAATGGCTGCTTTTTGCTAGCAATTCGAAGGCCTGGCCTCTTCGATTGCCAGTCAATTGTGTCAATAAACCAAAAGGTGGGGAGCTGGGTGACTACGGTACCTCTAACTTTCACTGAATTGTCTGTCTATTGTTGCTGACCCGGGGCCGTCCTTAGCAGCTGCATCCGTTGAAATGTACCGCAGCCGCAACCATCCACGGTAGAAAAGAGTCCTAAGTCCTGATAGGATTTGAAACTACTTCCTCGGAACGGTGGCTTTCTCGTTCTATCCTCACTCCTTCATTCGCATAGGGAGGTCCAACATAAAAAGACCGCTCTAACTTACCCTAAATAGCTTCTACTCTAGCTCAGCAAGTGTTGGAGACTTCCGTGAAGGAGGAGTCGAGACTGCAGGAGATGTCCGTAGTCGAACTGGGATGTCATGCTCAAGGAGGTGAAAGTAAGGTAGACTAGGAGAGTTCAACTGGTTGAGAGGTGCAACTGAACCCTTTCTCGATCGTCGCTTCTAGATGGGTCACACACGTATTTACAGGAAGGCGACGGATAGCTGACTGCTATTTCTAGGTCAGTATTACATAGGTCAACTTAAGCTTATTTCCAGGACTTCTTTCATTACTGAGCTACTATAGGCGCGGACGCTGGAGAAGCACCAGCATCTAACAGTGATGGCGTTGGACCTCCGACTCGCCGATGTGGTGCGCTGTGCACTCAGTAGTACCAGCTGGCAGTAGTCAGGCATATAACATTGCATACAAATCACATATTTCAAAGCACAACTTTCATTTTAAATGGTTTTCTTGTACTAATTGTTTCAAAAATGATAAGGAAAAAAGTTGATCCTTCGTAATCAATGTTTCGTAATTTTTATTTGCGCTCATTTAATTCGCTTTTAATAATTCTCGCCTGTCTAACCCCATACAAATATTAGGTCCACTAACTCCAGCTTTGATCACCTCGCGCGCTGACATCCATTTTTCATTTTCGTTAAGGACGTGCACATAGCCAATAGCAAAAAAATTTACATGTGAACGCTTTAAACAATAACGAGGTTAACAACATTGTGTTTAAAAATATCTTTCGCATCCTCGTTATTTAATAAATTAAACAAAAGGAGAAGAAAAAAGGAATATTCTTTAATGGGAGCATATAAAGACTAAAGTGGCTAAAGACTCCGGGAAAGCATATGTCGCATCTCTTAGAAAGAAGAAGCGCCTGCTATTGAGCGTCCAAAATCGGTATTTACTATTTCTTAAAATTAATAGATATTTGTTAAAAGCATAATAAGTAAGTATTTAAAATAGATTGCGGAGGAAGAAACTGGACAAAATTAAATACAATTTTAGAAAGTTACATAATTTTAGTGTACCTAGAGCCAGTGACATAAACCAGTATTTAAATTAAAGCATCAAAATTAAACTTTATCGATTTCAGCGCTACCGTTTAACTTCATCGACAAACATGCTCATTTTTCGTGAAGTGAAGGTACAGGACTTTGGGCTCCTGTACTCTATTCTCCATTTTCCTGTTTTCCAAGATCTTTTGATTCTAGAGGTTACCCATTGGCCACAGTAAACGGCCAGGGGCAGGCTGATCGAGGAGCAAGGAATGGGTGGAATTTTATACGTCATGCAATATAAACCCTCGTTCTCTATCTCATGCATTTGTCCTTTACTTGGAGCAATTCTTATTTATAATTAGTGAATAATGCACACATCACAACAGCGCTATTTTTTTCTAAGAGCTGAGATCGTAAGCTATAAGCTTTCAGTATCAACACTGTGATAACATGCGTTATTAATTGATTATAGATGAATATTGCTCTTAGAAAAGGGCAAATACATGAGTTAGAAAGAGAAGCTTCATATTGAATGATGTCACATAATCGACCGCTCTAAAGTTCCGAACCGCGTGCCCCTCGCTCAACATTTCGGCCTACTAGGTAACTTCTATAGTTGAAAGATCTTGACCGAATCCGACTGGAAAAAAAAACAGGAAAAAAGATCATAACAGGGGAAAAAGTATAGGGATTTTCCTTACTAAGCATTTTGTAGTGCATACTATGGCACTTCGGGGACCTTCTTTACAAAACACCTTGTAATAAATAGTTTCACGAGTGGGTTTCATTCCAGCGTCTCGCTACTCTTAGTCCTTGCGTCGGCACGCTTCTGTCAAGCACTTGTCGTCCTGCCAACCCATCAATCACACGTTGACAGGAGAACGTGCAATGTTCTCTCACTCCAATAAAATATTGTATTGTTGAGTTTTATTGGCATGTATCTTATTTAACCTTCTGACTTCAAAACTGGAAATATCTTTTAGAGTCAAATACTCGTATCTTTATACTCTACATCAAGCTAACCAAAGTACCTGTAGTGGTAGTGCTGACTTTGAATCGGTTACAATCTCTGTCTCATGGCAAATTAATCGACTTCTACCTCACTCAATCTATGGGTCGGACCGTGAATTATCTCTGTACGCACTAGATTCGAAAATTTCTGGGAACATATGGAAAATGTATAAATTACCGGAAATATTAGATGTCCATAAATTTCGAAGATTTTCATAAATTTTCGGTAATTCATGGTAATTTATGAGTAATTTATGGTAACTTATTACCCCAACTTCGTCCAATCAATATTCAGTACTCACAATCAGTCTGTCAAGTATCAACTCATAAGTGAGTGAGGTTATGATTCCAGCAGTCCTGGGAAGTAATTTGAATTGAAATGCGCAAGCGCGACAGCTAGAAAAAGTAATCTTGCTCAAAGGTCGCAAGCGCAGCAGCTAGGAAAAATCTTTTTATAACTGCTATTTAACACGGTTTCGAAATTAGTCACTTCCCGCATGCTATGCATGCCTCGAAACTTGAACAATCCGTGCATTGGTTACAAAAAAAAATGTTTTACAACCAACTGAAGTTTTTTTTTAATATCGAAAAGTGGTAAAGAAACTTTACATAGATCTCTTAAAGAGGAACAATTTCGCTCTGTAAACTTTCTTTGTATCTGGTATATTTTTTTGAGAAAAATGGGCATTTTTTATTTGTAAAAAGGCCACCGCAATTTTGTTAATTTTCATTATTTTAACAATTTTCCGACGGTTCTCAAAAGAGTGTGAGAACCGTGATTAAAATGAAAAAACAAAAACTAAATATCTCCATTAGTTGAAAAAAATATATTGCAACAAAAAATCGACACAATTCTTTTTTCAAAATAGGAATTTGAAAAATTCCTTGGCACCTGGTTCAAAAAGTGTTCTAGTGCCAAAAGGACCCTACACATAAAATTGCATGCTCCTTTCTTATTTATGTAGAGCAAAATTTAAGTATACCGCTTGAACTCACATGTTATATGGCGCTGCAGTACACAAGCAGTTACCGAAAACTCTATACAGTAATCTCTTATTACTTTCTTTTAGTAAGGATCAAAGCTTAGGGTCCAAGCTTTCATTTCAGCTATTTTCCGAAAGTTTTCGACTTCTCATTAGCGTTCTACGCATTTTTAAAAAGAAACAAGAAAATATTTTTTCGAAATTTCATGTTGTTCATATTTTCACTATATTACAAACACAGTGAATGCTGGAATGAATGTCTTTTTTAGCTTTTCTCAGCATTAAAAAACGAAGAAAACAACCTGCCTTTTGTTTAAGAAAGTTATTTATTTTTTTAAATATTACGGTTGGCTTTGAAGTCACTTTGCAGACTCTCAAAATAATTTGATGAAATTTTAAATTAGACAAGACGTTCTGAGAGACTCAATACGGTTTCAATGTATTTCAAAGAATTTGAAGGATTTGAAAGAATTTAAACGATTGCAAATTATTCCAAAATATTCCAAGTGATTCTACTGAATTTCGTGAGATTTCATGGGCTTCGGTGTATTTTGAAAATTTCCAAAAGATGTCGAATAATATCAAAGTATTTCCAATGATTTGAAAGGCTTTTAAATGATTCTATAGTATTTCACAGGCTTTCATAGGATTTCAGTGGATACTAGGACATTGTACGAACTATACGCGAGCACTGCACTAATTTTCCTTCTTTCTTAAAGATTGGATTAAATTCTTTTAATGTCATTCGAGAATATTCTAAACACCTAAATTAACATGTGTATAGTATAAACACTTCCCAACATGAAATAGTTCATTTCATTGATAAATTGTGTAAATGAATTTAATTTAAAGATTCACAGTATTATGTATACTAATACCTACATTTTGTTATGTATTTCATATCCTACATTTTAAATATTGATAATGTGAATAATATATTCATCTGAGGTCTTGAGGATCAGCTCTAAATGAAAAATTCTCTGTATCATATTATGACTTTATTGAATTTAAATTTCGCAGTAAATAACAGAATAAACTATTTCCTCAAAGTCTAAATTTATTTTTCGATAGCAATTATCATTTTATTCCAATTGTATGATATTTTCCCAATTCTATATAGTTAAGGCTTAAGACTTCGAGGAATTCTCAGGAGTTTATTAAATCCTGTTAGAAAATAAAAAACTTTTTCACAAATACTTGAAAATGTGTTCAACGATTTATTTTAATATTTTAACAAAAATCTTTCACATGAAGTTGACTCACTGGAACATGAAAACGATGTAAGCAAATCAATAAACTTGTTATTGTTGAATTTTTTGTTACGGAAAAAGTCGGTAATAACTTTAGATACACTTTATTATCTCCTTTACTTAATCATATGGAAAAAGAAACCTGCACTAGAACCTCAAGTTAGCTCGAGTCTCGGGCGTTGCTTACTTTGACCTCGAGACTCTTCCAAGATTTCTACGATGTAAACAGTCAGGGGAACTGCGTAACTCCGCTGAACTCGCGCGCCTCTCTCTCTCTCTCGACCCCTCGGGCCTCTCCACCCACGAATGCGAGGCCGGCGGCAATCCTCTCTCTCGCCGTCTTCGACCCCTCACCCACGAGTGCGAGCTCGCAGAAATTCTAGGGAGGCAGTAGGTCGAGGAGAATTATGTCGAGATCCCAGCGTATTACGGATTTTAAGATACTCCAAGTGCTTTTATGGGATTTGACTGGATATTATAAGATTCCAGAGAATCTACTCTGATCTCAAGCGATGTGATGGGATCTCAATAGATTTCAAGCGACCTAAATTATACCTTTCGTGACATTTCAAAAGATTTCTAAGTATTTCGACGTCCATTTCACTAGCCAGACCCTATCTGAGAACAATTTCTTTAGCTGAAAAATCTGTACGTAATTTGTATGAATTTGTAACACCAATATTAAAATTTGTATTATAGCTGAGATATAGGATTTCCAGAAGTTAGGCTTGCGACACGTTTTGCCAGCTATAACGTTATCTGAATCAAATAAATAGATATGTCATTTAATTCGGCTGAATTAGTATTAATTTGCAATCCCGAAACTAAATTTAAAAATTTCAATTTGTAATCGATTTTCAACCTGTCCGGGCTATTGCAACGTTTCGCCAGCCAGGATCCAATCCAAGTTTGAAAAAAAAAATAGGTAATTTCAATCGTCCAAATTTGTATAAATTTTTAATTACAAAATAAATTTAAAAATATCAACTTTTAACTGACTGTTAGCCGGTCCGGTTTACTGAAACGTTTTGTCAGTCAACAACATTCGAAAAAAGTCTCCAAGTCTAAGAAACCTGATAATTTTTTTAGAAGACTCTTTGGAACAACCCTCAATTTCACAACTATAAAAAACTACCTCCTAGGCGTGAGGTAAAAAAGTTGTTACAATATTTTTGCAACAATATGTTTCTTAAAGTATGGAAGTTCAAGAAACCTATGAAATTAATATCTTGCATTAGATAAATATAAAGCTCTGGCAGCAATATGTGAACAGCAGCCAACAGTTCATCTTCCGTTGGCGCAGCCACAAGCATACTGCAACATACATGAGATGCGGATACTATTGGGCTTATATTTCACTAAACACTGATATATTTGTCGGGAAATATGACGCAATTGAACTTCAAGTTTCAGAACATTCGTTTGATCTTTAACGAAATGCAGGTTTACTTTTCCATCATAATCAACCATTTCAGATAAGTAAAATACCGCCTGCGATAGTTGATAAGATCCAGTAAACAGAATTGTCAGATATTTTTCGGTCATTTCAGGGAAATCTAAAAGGTCATCTGATGAGATACTTCAGAACATCACTTTTCTGCGAAACTAACTTTCATCCTCGGCCTCATCAGCTAAAGAATTTTCAGTATGTCCCCAGACTTTTATCCTTTTCAAAATCTCTTCTGAAAAATCTGCGTCAGATTCTAACCTTTTCCGAATAAATTGTTCAAAAACGATGCGATTAGAAAATAGGTTTCAACTTTCGGGAGCATTTTGTTGTCCAATTTATGGTCACGCATTCGGTATTTTTGTTTCAGTATTCCGTGGACAGCTTCTACTACCCACCGAATTTTTGTTACATAACGAGACTTATTAGATTCAGTAGTGGTCAACTGCTTTCGTTTCCCTCTCAATGCAGGCATCAACATTTTGATATTTTGAAGTTTCAACTCAGCCTTAATGTTTCTAAAGCCGCGATCAAGAACTGTTTAGTCATCCCCTCCCAACAATTTGCACAAACTCCTTGGACCTTGTAGAAGAGTGCTTAGGATCATCACATTTGATCATTATCATCAGTATCATTTACAGCATCATTTAAATTTGTAGGATATGGTCCCAGCATATCAGCCACGTAACTATCAGTTATGAAAATCGTGAAAGGCTTGCAAAGTGGGACTCTTTTTTGCCCAAAAAATGATTTTTTTTCAAACTCATTATTCGTCCTTTCTTAATGACGAGCATACGTCTCATCAAAAATCAATATCAGATTTTCAAGACAAGCAAGTAAACTCCTATCAACTTCAGTCATATGATTCTGATTAAGGTCGTTTCTGTTGGGATAATTCAATCCGAAATGAGGGAGAAAGACGTCTTCTTCAAATGACTTGCATATTGCTGATGAACATTCTGAGATATGGTATGTTATTCATTTTCTAGTTGTAAAATAGAAGCAGTACTTTCATTAGAATTTCCAGTGCGAAGTTTAAAAAGAAATACTACGAGTGTCTGGGTTATGGTACGTATCTGTCCGTTTCGCATTAAAGTCATCATGTCTCTCAAAAGTATATTTTCCCAATTTAAACCTGTGATAATACGAAGTTGCTTTTCGGTAAGACTGTAATCTCCAATCTTATCGCAGAGGGTGGAATCACATTTGACTGCGAGACTTTCCATTATTTTTGCAAATTCTGAAGGGCTTACACTCGTCGAATTAGAGTACACCCGCCAAAGACCAAGATCTTCGTCGTGAGTTCGATCCTTGATTAAATGAGCTCGGCAGCATCGATTGCCTGTTGGTACTTGAATTTCCATCTTAATATAAGATTGCATACGAGCTTCTTCTGGAATAACTGACAGATTAGTTGTGGCAGAAGAAAGACGACAGTGTGTATGAGTTGAAACAGTTCTTTGAAATGATACTTCAACTCTCTCAATATTTGATTCTTCCAGTTTAGGTTTGAGTCAAATAGTGATTGCTGGACCATTGGAAGCTGATTGCGATTTGTCAATCTCGTTATGAGGAATCGATCAATCAACATCAAGTTTCTCCTTTCTACATTGAAAAACTCGGCATTTTGAACACAAGATATCATTAAGAACAATTGTTCGTTGAAGTGTGTTAGGAAAATTCGTTGCTTTATCTTCAGTTTTAATTTTTTTTTATGGCCATGTACTTTGAATAAAAACTTATCACATCCAACACATCCAGGATTTTTATTTGTCACGGACATTTCTTACTATAAAAAGTCAAATCAAGTATGGCAAACGAAAATACAAATTGAATATTTTTAGATGGAAAGAATGAGTATGAGAAATAAAGAACGAAACTTTCCTTTACATAACGAGAACCAATGGAAGATTCAGTAAAGAGAATAACTATCTGAATGAGAGAATACCACGCGAAACCTATACTTTCAAAAGAAAAACAAAAAAAACATAAGAAAAGAACTCAGCACGCCAACATTTGGGCCACTGTCTACTCGACAGCGAAGTAAACAAGTGAAGATCGCATGAAGAGTTGACGTGAAAAAAGTGAATGCTACGATGCTACGTGTACTCGTTTTTACATGTACCTATCAAAGGAAAAACAAATGAACTTAAGAATCTAACTCAGCATGCCAAGATTATGGACACGAACTTGCTCGACAGCGCAGAAAACAAACGAAGGATCACAGGAACAGTTAACGCAAAATAAACGAATGCTACGGTGCGACACGCACCGATTTTCCCACAAAACTATTAGAGAAAAAACAAATGAATGTAAGAAAGGGACTCAACAAGTCAGCATTGGGAACACAGTCTACTGAACTGCGAAGAAAACAAGTGAAGATCGCAGGAGCAGTTGACGTGAAAATACGTGTACTCGTTTTCACACGATCTATCAAAGGAAGAACAAATGAATTTAAGAAAGGAACTGAAGTGTTTTTTCGAAGTTCCAACTTCAAAAATGTCCCGGCAACTCAAAGGGCCCATATTGGTCTTGATTTGCTGGAAATTCATCCAGATAAATGATCCAATTCGTAACTTTACACCAGCCATAAGGGCCCTTTTCAAGCGGATGCTCATGATTAATATTGCAGTGCTGTACATACCCGTTGTACTATTGGGGAATTATGTTCGTTCCCTTTCATACAAATCTACGAATTCTACGACTTTGCTTTTCTCTGGTGACGGTCTACCTAGCTGATAGGCGAAGCGGGCGATCCTCGATTCCGCCATAGATACTTGCCATCCCTTCCCGTGCGTTAGGACGCTACCCCTCACTCGACTCGAAGCAGCACCTCTAGCAGCTCCGCCTTCAATGTTGGGCCCCCTGTGGAAATAATGCCCCCGATAATCTCCTCGATAATCCTTTCGTCACTTAGCTTACCTATTCCCTGGCCTATTCCTATCTCAAAAATACTAATATGTCAAAGATCTGTGCCATTTTGGCGAGTTTGAAAATATAGTCGTAGAAATAATGTAGGTCACGTAACTCCTCCTTTCCAACGTCTCGTGAAGGCGGAAAGGCACCCACGTGACTAGTCAAAGAAATAATGGACTAAGGCGATAAATTTGTAGAACTTGTATCAAATTTTGAAATCAGTGATCCCATATTTTTCGATAAAAAGTTCATAGTTTGAATATTCCTTTAATATTTTGAATTTTTTCATTAAAATTTATGGGCTATATTAGAGTAAGCCTTAATTTCCTATATATTTAAGTGTCGGAATTGATGACTACCCTGGCAAAAGGGTCATGCCATAAACCTAGGAATCCCGAATTTACCATAATAGTAGGCTTTTATTTAGTGATTTAACTATTCAATCTGTTTACAGTTCAGAAAATGTCTATACATTCGGAAACTATTTTATGAGCATTATTTTAGTATTGTCCCTACACCGGACACCTGACGCCTCACTCGCTTCAATTTTTGCAAAAATAGTATACCACTTATTGTTAGTAATGTAAAGAAGTGCGGAAAGATATCTGCTGACCAGAATTATAGAAGGGCTTACAGTTTTGTTCAAACAAATTTCACAAATTGGTAATCCGTATACAGATTCGTTTGCAGTACGGAGTCATGGTGGAGAGGATGAAAAGAATAGTTCTTCGATTATTTATTGACCACTCAGGGTTCGTGGGAATTAGCTAATTGTAATTGTAATTGTTTTTCCGCAATAAATGAAATAACACCTAGAGGTATTCTGGTCGGGAATCTGCTAATGTGCTTGACAATTTTTTCGGACTTATAGATTTATCCATAATAACTAGGCAATGTTTCAAAACAATATAATTGTTGAGAATATCTTTTTCCTTGCTTAATTCAAAAAACATTTGGAGTTGTTGCTCAGAGGAATCCACAGGTACCCTTGGTTCTATTATAAGGCTGTGAGTTCTCCTCTTTTGATTTTACAAGTTTAAAATCTATATTAGGGCGGAGTGAAAATGCTGAAATGGATCAAATAGTTTGAGCTGAGGGAAAAAATTTGTGTGTTTAAAGCCTTCAAAAATCGTGGAATGTCGTAAAATATTTGAAATTGAACGATTTTGAAATTATGAGAAAGGAATATTTCTATGACATATTGGACTTCTGCCAAAACAGTGTGCATTTGACTCAGCATGAAAAAAAGAAGTGTCTCACCGTCCCGAAATTTAGGATGAGTATTCAAATATTTTTCATGAGTTTGGCTAGTCGTCCCTTATTTTCGGTCCGACTAGTCCATCCCCTTTTCCAACTCTTCCAATTTTTCGAGACGACTAGACACACCTTTGAACGAAACATGTTTTTGTCACGTTTTCAAAACAAAAAAAAAATGATAAAGCAAAGTTTCTTTTTATTTCTGAATTTTTGTTATTGTGTCATAGCAAAAACTGTACGTACCAAAAATTTGTCCCAATTCTTAAACCAATAGGAAAGTTTTTTAAAGGCATTATGAAAAGCATACGAAAAAAAATGAAAACAAACAATTCTTCACAAATAAACTCTACACAGTAAAACTATACAGGCGAGGACTCTACATAAGTTTATCCGCCAAATTAAATCTTTTGAAATTACCACACTTAGCCCGCGCACTATAAGACTCTACTTGAAGAAGCTTCACACAAGAGTTTTTATTACATAATATTTGAATAGGGGAACGCTAATCTGCTAGGTCCAATCAACAAAATTTTACGGGAGAGACAAAAAACCTCTCTAGAGGAACAATTACAACCAAATGAGTAATTTTTTTTGTATAGATGGATAGATCAGTTTAACAACTATTGTGTAAAAAATAGATGGCGCTACATGCGCATTGTGCATGTAATAATGTAATGGAAATGACGATAGACTTAGCACCGTTTAGCTTTGACTGGTATTATATAAATGAAAATAAGACATAAATCGTTAAGAAAATCATTTGAAATACATATTCTTATTTATTTCATAAACAAATAACACTATTCAACAGAAAAAAGGAACACTTATAGTACTAGTACGACATTGTTTAATTTTGATAATATCTCCGATTGTTAAATACTTGTTGAAAACCTGTGATAATCGTCGAATTGTTAAAAACGTTGAATATCTTAGTATACTTCATTCACCTAATTCGAATTCTTTGAAATTTTGAGATATATGAATACATTGAAATGGTTGAGAAATTTCAAAACCTTAACTTTTTTCACTGAAATAGGTGTAAAAAGCGAGAAAGTGTTTCGCGCTCCGGAGTACTAGATCGTCGCGTTTCGCGCTCGGTGGTATATGTTTTTTGTGTACAAATTATTGAATTTGTTTTTGATTTCGAATGGAGAAGAGAACTCATTTACCTAAGGCTCTATCGGCCTTAAGGAATACATCCTCATCATAATATTTGCGCTTCGTGCTCGATTTTCTGCCCTTACCGTATAACATATGTAAGTAAATAGTTCAAAAGACGTTCGAAAAATTATTTTGATGATTTAAGATTGGTCTTATAAGGAAATGTTTACGGCAATTTTATATTACTTTTTAAAGGCACAAATTCTACTTCCTTGACTTTTTTCTTATCTCGCGTCGTTTGGCTCAAAAATTAAAATATTCCAATACCATTTTCCATACTCAAAAGACAAACTATGCTTCCCACCAAAAAATGTTTGGAAGAAAGCTTACATGTCTTCGTAAAAGCAACAATTTTGATATTTTCACTTATTTCGTATCTCGCGTTATTTGGCTCAAAATATGAATTTTCGATTTTTCGAGGAAAGTCAAAAATTTGTCATGACAATCTTGTAGGGCTTTCAAAAAGCAACGTTTTTTTCTCTTGACTTTTTTCCATATCCTGCAACTGTTTGCCTTTTTGAGTACTACGAATAGCCATACACATAATTTTTGAATCTCAAAAAAATGGTCTAAAAAATTTTGATAACAATAAACAATGATGAATCAAATATTTGGGGAAAGTGAAAAAGTATTTTGTTTTCTCAGTTCAAGGAGATCATACACGTGCTTTTAGAATAGCAAAAAAATGATATTCATTATCTTTTTCGATCCCATGCGGGATATTCCATCGTCTTTTCGAACTCAAACATTTGCAACATTTTTATGCTGATTAAATGTTTGTGATATATTTAAACAGTAATAAATAAACGAACATTTAAAAAGTAAAAACTGTGTCGGCTTTTGCTGTTAAATGTAGATACACCACATCTTCTTATAAAGGAAACTGTAACTTTACGTATTTTTTGGGAACCCCCCCCCCCAAATCAAAATACGATGGGACTCAAAATGAAGCTTTTCATAATTTCTGTAGCAAGAACTATTAGCCCTATTTAATAATGGTTATTGACTGATTTTTAATGTAGCGAGGCCGATTGAATCTTTCAAAAAAATTATCAAATTTTTAACTATTCTACTGTTGCTGTCGTTCAAGGTGGGCATTAGGGTGGATCAAAAATAAAAAATTCTGCATTTCGAAATCATTACAACACGAAAAAGTAGCGTATTAGAATCCCAGAAATAGCATATATATTTGGAATCGATAGGCATGTAGCTTGGTTACCCGCGCTCAAAAAAAAATGTTTAGAAAATTATTTTTTGCAGAGTTCTTAAATTTTCCTGAGTTTCATTTTTTTCACAAATCCAGAAGTCAAAAAAAAGTTTCCAATTCTTCGCGGACTTCAATTAATCATTTTCAAGAAGATAAATCCTATTCAATTCACCCCTGTTTTCGGAAAAAATTCCTCACACCTTTATAAATAACAGGTGAATTTTTTTGGTTACTTGAAAACTTTCCAGTGACAAAAATTAATTCGGAAAAAGATCACTTTCATTAATGAAATTATCTTTATAACTCGTGGTTTAAACATTTTTCTGAACATGTGTTAACCGGGAGTCGAAATGAGAATTACAGCAAATTTTCGAAATTTGGTATTTGGTATTCGATAGAATCATTTTCGATTTTTTTCCTACTGCATTTTTATCCTAAAAAAGTCCACACATGCTCAGAAGAATGATCAAAACCCAGGTTATACAGAGAATTTCATCAAGTACCAAAATCAAAATTTAAAAAATTCGCTGTATTTCCAATTTTGCTTTTTGGGTCTTGTCGATTTTTCTCCTAATGCATTTTGGTCACTAAAACATTTTCAAGTACCCGAAAAAATTATTCTACTATTGCCTCTGAATTCAGAATTCTCTATATCATATTTTTACTTTTGACAATATATAATTTGAATTTTGTGATAAATTGGAGAATAAACTATTTTCTTAAAGTTCAAATATATTTTTGAACGGCAATAATTATTTTATTACAATTGTATGATATTTTACTAATCCTATATAATTAGGGCTGAGTGCAATGATGAATTCCTAAAAGTTTATTCACTCCTTTGAGAAAATAAAAGAATTCCTCACAAATACTTGAAAATAGATTTAGCGATTTACTTTAATATTTTATCAAAAACATTTTACATGAAAGTGTCTCTCTGGAACGTAAATACGATGTAAACAAAGCAATAAACTTATCACTCGTGAATTCTTGGTTACGGAAAAAAAGTCAGTAATAACTTTAGATATGCTTTTTCATCTTACTTACTTAAGCATATGAAAAAAGAAACCTATTACTGATTTCAAAAAATTTGAAGTGATTTAATGGGATTCGACTGGATATTATAAGATTTCAGAGAACTTACTCAAATTTCAAGCGATGTTACGGGATTTCGAGAGATTTCAAGCGATTCCAATAATTATACCTTTCGCCAGCCAGGCTCTATATAAAAACGATATTTTTTTTTGCTAAAAAAAAATTTTGCGTAATTTGTATGAATTTGTAACACCAACACTAAAATGTGTATCATAGCAGAAATAGAGTTTACACAGGTCTGGCCAGTTTATGTTTCACCAGCCTGGACGTAATCCGAATTAATGAAATAAATATGTTAGTTTAGCTGTCTGATTTTTTATCGACTTTTATTTCCAAAAAAAAATTACAAAATTTCAATTTTTCACTGTTTTCCAACCAGTTTGGGTCAGCGAAACGTTTGACCAGCCAATAAAATTCGAAAGCAGTCTTGCAGTCTCAGAAACGTAGCAGTTTCTTCAGAAGACTTTTTGGAACAACACTCCATTTCACAAACTTAAAAAACTATCCTTTGTTTATGAAGTAAAACATTTGCTACAATATTTTTGCAACAATATTTTTTTAGAGTATGGAATTTCAAGAAACCTAGGAAGTTCTCTTGGGAATACTCTCCCAAACAGCTTTGAGTGGATGGGGCAGTCGGACTTGTTCCAGAGAGACTTTTGAAAAAAATGCCCCAGCTAGTGAATCGTTTCACAGGTTCGGATCTGTCAAAAATCAGTTAAAAATTAAAATTTTGTAATTTTTTTGGGGGACCCGGACCGGATTGTAGCTTTTAAAAAGCCCTATTGCGTTTACCAATTTTTTGATGGCACTTGTCGCTTTCATTTATCAATAGGAAATGCCGTGCGAAAATCAATGAATTTTTGCTAAACGACGTACATGAAAAAATAAAGAGAAGGAATTGTAGCTTTTAAAAATACCTACACGTTTTCATTTTAGCACATTTTCATTGGACTCGTCGCTTTGATGTACCCGAAACAGAAAAGGAGAGTTGTTAGCTGAAAAGGATAGAAAATAGATAGAAAATAGTAAATGATGAATCACATGGAAGTCAAGGAGTTGGTCTGATTAGAAATGAGAGGGCAAAACAGCACGTCAAAAACTATGAATGTTTATCTCCTAGATTATTATAAGCTGGAAGCAAAGTAGGAATCAGAAGGCTATGTATTACAGAATGCTAAGTTCCAGACGGTGGGACCAGTAGTGACGTAAAAGATACCTTCTGGCACTCGTTGAGTGATATTATAGGTAATTGCGATCCTGGGAAAGAATCATTCTGCTCAGAGATACAAATAACTGGGCTGATGTGCAACGCGAAAGTACCGACAGGGTACTCGGTAATTTCGGAGATCCAAAAACGAACTGTAACGGGAAGAAATTGATTAGCACATGCTTGAAAAAAAGGCGTGTTCATTACAAATGCTTAGTTCAGGCATAAAATGATCCACATGTATACTTGGTGCAGTGGCGAAAGCCACAATATGATTGACTTTGTTTTAGTCAAGAATGGAGAAGAAGAAGAATTAATAATAAGTCGAAGCGAACTCGAGCTAGAATAGGGAATTCGCAGGAACCAGAAGCTCAAGAGGTTTATAGCAGCCCCCCAAGAATCAAAATATTTTTGAGAAGCAAATTTTTGTGTACAAAGTACAAGGAAATGTCCGTTGAAGGTGTCAATGAGCGTCGATGCAAACGTACCTGTTGTCAGTGATAAACGCCGAACACATGCGTGGGTTATTGTAGTTTTCCAACATCTGCATCTGAAGTGTGCGGTACTGTGCTTGTAGGAAGGAAGACTTGGAGATGCTTGGTGAGATGATAGAATCCACGTGGCTGTTAACGAGAAGAAGCAAACTTACTTGAGAAAACTGAATATTAAAGTTCTTAGCAATGATGAGAGGAATAGACTAGAAAATAATAATAGGGATTTAAACAGAAAAGCAAAGATCCTATTCAAAGAAAACAAGAATAAAATCAAAGAGGCAGAAGATACAAAAATTCATGATGATTTTGAAGAAAATAAGAAATTATTTTGGAAATGGCCTGAGAAGATAAAGAAAGGAACTCTTGGCATTGATTTAGTCGGAATGCAAAATGCTGATGGTGAAATGGTAAGCGATACAGATAACATAAAATTCTGTGGGAGTGTTTTTTTCAATTGTTGAGTGTTTTTTCATTGTGTTCAACAATCCCGTTGTAAGGGGCGAAGTGAGAATTGATATCTGCGAGATTATATGCGCAATAAAGAATCCAAGGAATAATATGGCTGCTGGTATGGACGGTGTTACCGCTAAAATGCTTCAGAGCGGTGGCGGACATTTGTCTGTATGACTGAGCGAGTTGATGTATATGTATACTGAGAACGGGCAAGTTCCAAATGATTGGAAAAAGGCCGTTATCGTTCTACTTTACAAAGGAAAGGGTGATAAACATCACTGTCCTACATATATACTTTTCAGTAAGGTTATGGAAATCAGAAACAAGGAATATGGGAAGTGAAGTGTATATTTATGCCAGGGAGATCATGTGCGGATCAGATATTCAGCTTGAGACAGACCATACAAAAGAGTTTGATAACAAACAAGAAAGTTTTCTGCGAACTTATTGATCTGGTGAAAGCTTTCGATAAGTTGAATAGATTTAAACTTTGGGAAGTTCTGAAAGAGTATGGAGTGAGTGGTTGTTTGGCTTCTAAAAGCAACAAAAGCAATATATAATGGTAGTGAAGCGAGTGTGAGATTAAATGTACAATTGAGCGATTGTCTTGATATAAAGCAGGGTGTGAGGCAAGGCTGCGTTATGCCCTCTTGACTGTTCAACATATAGTACATGTCGTAGGTAATTAGGGAAGTTAGAGATTTAGCTTGAAACCTGGGGAGTTAGCTGAATTCCCGGGTTTAGAAGAATCTTCCATTTAGGCTTTACCTTTTCTCTAAATTTCTGGTTTATTCAGGAATTTGGAATACTTACAAATCATTTCTCTCAATTTGTAGTGCGTTTTAGGTATTTAGAAAAATTTGAAATTCACGCATAGAATTAATCTTTTTTTATAATTCATTCAGAGTTTTAAATTAAAATACAAAAAGTTGATTGCATATTATTTATGTGTCACAACTCTGATCCATTACAGAATAAAAAAATTTAAGTTTCAAGTTCCAAAATACGATGACAATAAGCTCTTCGGCGATTGCTAAGCTTCCGCGTAAATATTTTATGTTTGAAAATAAAAATTTAACTAATAGATTTAATGCTTTCACGATGATTCATTGTGATAAAAGGAGGTGTTTCGGGTTTCAATCGCGTGCGAAACACCTCCTTTCATCAAAAATTTAACTATTTTTATTAAACCGGCACTTTCTGTTAATTTAATAAAAATATCCAAATTATTTGTTTTAACAGGATTCTAGCTTCACATTTAACATTGCTTGTAAACAAGATTTTGTCAGTTTAAAATAAAAATCCACTACAAAGACAAGAGGACAGGTTTTGGAATAAATTAGACTTTCAAAATGAAAAGATTGTTGCTCATAAAATTAATTAAAAGGCAGTGTCTACGTGTACCAAAAAAAATCCGGCTATCCATGCTGAAATTCCGGTACACGTAGCCACAGCCTAATCAAAAAAATTGTTTATTGAACGAATTTTCTTTATTGTCTACCGTATACGAATGGCTTCGTAGCCAATCTTTTAAATTATACAAGTTTAATGTATTTTAATTTTAAACTGTGAAGGAATTATGAAATAAAATAAAGACTAATTTTGTATTCCATGCTTCAATTTCATATTTTTCTAAATACCTAAAATGCTCTAGGAACTTAGAGAAATGACCTGAAAGTATTCTAAAATCCTGAATAAACCAGGAGATTAGTGAAAAGGTAACTCCTGAGGGGAATATTCTCCCAAACCCCGGAATTTAGCTAATTGCCTAGGATTTTAGCTAAATCCCGAAATTTTTCTAATTTCCAACGACATATACATAAATAAATGTTCAAAAATGGCTCTGTTAGGCGAAGAAAGTGTTGATCTCGGTACACTAAAAGTGCGTGGACAGTCATTTGCCGATGATAAGGTTGTTACGGCAGAATCAGTCGATAATTTGCAGAGAATGTAGAACAGACTGGAGTATGGGTCTTAAGCTTGACGTGAATAAAACAGAAATTATTGTGTTTAAAGGGGGGGGTGAGAAAATTAAATGCAACATTGCCTTGAGCGAAGAAAGGTTAGAACAAGTTGAGGATTTCGTGTATCTTGGAAGTTCATTTACTGCTAACTGAAAGATAGATGCAGAGTTATCCAGACGTATAAACGAGGGCTAAAAGATTATTGGTAGTGTACGAGCCATTACTAGAAGTGGAAAGGTAACGGAAAAAAAATTGCAATATATAATTATCTCCTTGCACCCACTGTGCTCTGTAAAAGCAAGACCTGCGCGTATGAAAGAAAAGAAAATCAGTAGATTCTCAAAGATTGCGGTGTAGATGAAACACTGATTGACAAGAGTAAAATAAATTTGCTGGGACGATTTGGTCATGTTAAGAGAATGAATGAAGGATGTTCAACAAATCAAGTGTATTCAGGTAAGGTGAATAGTAGCGTACCCAGAGGTAGACCGAGGAAAAAATGGTTGGAATGTGTGAATGAGACTCTAAAGCGAAGAGATATAGTGTGTCGTAAAGGAACAAGGGCCTTTATGAAAAAATGTACGGATGTAAAGGAACCAAAAGGTGTATGCAAGGATAGTGACGGCTGAATTGTAACATTTGAATACTCAAGGGCCCTCGTGGAGAGCTTTGCTTAGTGAATGTGGTTGGGGTAAATAATATAGATCTTCCTATGGATTTATTTGTCGGAGCGGTGTTGTGGGACAAGTGTGTCGTTTAAATGAGCAACATGCAACTTCTAGATTGATCTAATATTTATTCCTTCTTCTCTACATCCCTCACTTACACTTACCATATAAATTCATTAAAAATAAATATAATGATATAAATATAATGATAAAAAAGTGTGATTACGGAACCTCATTAAAGGGTTATTAGTAAAAAATCGCAATTTATTTCTACAATTTATTATTTCTTTATGTGGAATATCTTACAGTTTCATTGAGTTTTTATTTTCGTCATTCATATTACAAACACTTCCCTTTATCATAATTGGTTTGAGATAAATCTATATAACACCACAATTTGGGACAACAAGTGCCTCTAGTATTAACTCCAGTACATGATTGTTCGTATTGGCCGCAGGGAGCAGGAGTCGCGGCCATTGCAGTATAAATTAGTGCCAGTACCCCAAGTATGGTTACCATGGATATTGAGGATATCATTCTCGTTATCTAAAACAAATAAAGAATACAATTTTATTTGTGTTCACAATAAAAGTATCAAGTATCGCCATTATCATTTCAACATGTAGGGAAAAGGTGGAAAAATAGATATGGTTCCCGGCCAAAAAGCTATGAAATTTGGACCATGAATTGAAACAAAAAGTTTTACAACCAGCTGTTACTGATTTTATAGACCTTAAATTTTTTTTAGTTCTATTCTAAAATATAAGTTCCACTGACAATTGTCTTAAGAAGTAAAACCAATGATTAATCATGAAATTTTGATGGCGTTATTGTTCAATTTCACATTATGAATTTGTTTTTGGCGACATTTTAGGAGAGAAGAGTCAAGATCGGCCCATCCCTATTTACATAATAAAATTATAATATATTTAGTCTTTGATCTTTAAGCTTACAATCAGGAAAAGGCTTTTCGTGAAATTATTAGTCTTATTTGTGAAATTATTGGAAAAGAAATTAATAATTATGGGAAAAGACAGAGGAAACAGAGGAAAAACAGTGCATATATCGCGTTTAAGGTAAAGTGTTGATTTGAATTGTAAATTGAAAAAAACTGATTACAAGCGGGCTATGGAATTCAAATGTTACTTAAAGCATCCAATTAATTATTAACGTAGCGAAATATTAAATAATATTGGTGCTGCACCAAATAACCGAAATGGCTTCAAGAATTTGGTTCTAGTGTTGGAGCCTCGATAGTCATAACGTTGCATCGTTATCGTTATTTGTTTCGAACGTTGTTTGTTCGAACAGTGAGCACATTTTGATAGATGACAATAATATTTGGCATAACCGAGAACAGACAATCCTTGGGCAAGAGTCTCTTGTCATACTTTAAAAACAGTTTGAAGGAAAAAGTGTTTTTGTCGATCAAACATTTCTCTGCCGAGAATACAGTCAGGAAAGTGTTTGTCTTGAATTGAAGAAACCGTTCCTTTGATATAATTTTTCTTATTTAACCAAAAATAACTTGAAAATAGACAAAATTATTAAAAACTATTTCTTCGAACCAAAGAATCTTTTTTCCTACTATAGTTTAGTTATCTTTTGAATTCACTTTCCGATCAGGTACATACACCAATTTATCCTCCTCTTCCCTATAACATGGAACTTTTAGCTATATGTATTTCATTTTACAATTGCCAAATTAAAGCAATTAAAATTGTGCAACTTTACTAACGAAGTGACCATTCTTTAAAACGAAAAACATGGAGGACTTCCACATCGAAGCTGGATAAAATGAAAGTGATTTATTATGAAAATTATTAAATTATTTTCTATATACAGAAAATTGATGACCTAGCACCCTATACCAATAAAACGAAGTTAAGCCTCCTAGGTACTTTTAAATAATAAACGATTAAGATTTATATTATTGTATAAATAGTGTTATTCCATCTCCACTTACGAAATTTTTTGTATATATTTGATGAGGTGATGTTCTGTCCTCAGACTTGTATCATAAGAATTGGTGAGACCGATGTTCCGCACATACGAGTAAATGCCGCAACGTCACTCTTGTCATAATTTTTCAAAGGTAGCAAATAAAAAAGCTTTTTAACACACCTGTTTTTTTTTTATATCTCTCCATTGTATCCTAAAATAAATAAGTAAAAAACTAGGAGTTTCTTTATCTATTTTGGCGATAAGATACTACACGTAGAACTTCAAGGCAGCAGTTATAAAAATCATTAAACTGACGACTACGGTAGAGATAAGGAGTTTTTCGAAAACAAACTCATTTTTTCATATTTTTGAAACCTTGTACATTGAATGATCCAAAAATAGTAGAAAGATAACTGCAACTTTTTAATATTGCCGACGGTAATTTAGAAATATTTTTTGTACGCTTACATTTTTTAGAGATATATAGTTTTATTATGTACTAAATTGTATCGGGTGAATATACAGAACTCTGAGGCAGCTATTTTTTTAATTATCCAGGTAGACATTTCGGTAAAGAATGGAAATTTAAAAAAAGGAAGTTCATAATTTTTCTATATTTTTGAAACATCGTACATTGAATGATATAAAAATAATAAAAAGATTACTGGAACTTTTTAATAACGCCGGAAGCGATTAAGAAATATTTTTTAGTGACCAAAAATTTTTTAGATGCATATATCATTTTATTGTGAACTAAATATCGGAAAGATACACAGAACTACGACGCGGCAATTTTAAAATTACCAAACTCACAACTTCGGCAGAGATAGGGAATTTTCTTCACACGATTTATGAATTTTTTATATTTTTGAAACCTTGTCTACTGGATAATATCAAAATAATAAAAAGATTACTGAAAATTTTCCTTCATTTTTCGGTAACTTCAGAAGTAATTTATGGCAAATTTCCATAAATTACTTCTAATGATACCGAACTTTTTTGAAAATTTCCATATTGGAATTTCGTGCTGATTCGGCTTTTCAGGTCGCGTCGTGTTTTCGGGTTTTCGGGCCGAGTCGCGAAACCGAAGTCCGACCTTGCGCGATGCCAACCCGATTCGAAGGCTTTTGTACATCACTTGTGATATATGGTATAAGACTTGTAAAAAATAAAGACCGATATAGTGATGGTGAATTTCTCTAATTGAAAGTGAAGAAATTTTATAAAACATATTTTCAGAAACACTTAAATAAAAGGAACCCATAATAAAATTCAAAATCAAAACATAAAACGACCGTTCCATTGCAATTAAATTTGAATACCGAATTTTTTATATTCTCATCCTTCATGATGGAAAGAATTAGATGCATGTGAATTTAGACCTATCCAGTTTTCATCAGTTCTCGATGTTTAGAGACCCCCTAAGTCAGAAAAAACGGTTTTTACAAACTTCTCCGTCTGTCTATCGGTCTGTAGTCTAACGACGCGATAATTTTCGAAGGAATCTTCTGATTCAAATTTTCTCTTGCAGATTGTTTTCTGGTCCAAAAGACAGGTGAAGTTCATAAGCCAGCCTTCTACCGCCAATATTTTCGATTTTAGTCATGAAAAATAAAACTAAAAATCAACTTTCGTACGAAAAAACACTAGATACAATAAATAGTCAAGAAAGCAAAATTATTAGAAGGTCTACAAAATTGTCTCTAACCTATACTCAAGAATTCAACTACTTAGTTGAAAGTTGAACTACTTTGTTATAAAATCCAATTTCTTGGATAAAGATTCATCTGTTGGGTTGGAAATTTATCGTATTCAGTTGGAAATTTAACTATTCGGTCGAAAATTTATGTATTTTGTTGACAATTCGTTTTTTTTCGGTAGAAAATTGATTTACTTGGTTACAAAATAATTTTTGGAACGTTGACATTCTTTTAATTTTTTCAAAACACAAAGATATTATTAAAATCTTTTGTAATTTTGTGAAACATTTGTGATCTTAATGTCTTGTTTGTACTCAAAATTCGTATTATGAACTCCTCGGTATTGAAGAATTAGCGGCAATGAATGATTTCTTTCATTTTATGGAAGTAAGTTTCATTTTCTCATCAAAGTAGATACTTTAAGATCTGTATTTGCAAGAACAATTGAATATATCGCCACCATGAAGATCAGGAATTAAATTAACAGTTTGTAAACGAATTGAAAGTTAGCAGCGGATTTCATTTTTACATTTCAAATAATCCTCTTCTTCAAGTGCTATTCTTAAAGGACGACAAAAACGGATACTTTGTGGAGTGGGATTCATCCAAAAACAAATTTTCAAATAATTTCTCAACATAATGACTATTATGCTGGCAACAAATAAAGATTTATGAGCATTCAGATTTTCATTATCAGAATTTTCACACCTTTTGTGGTGGTGTGTGTGCCCTGATGAACTATCGAATCCTAACGTAACGATGAGTTGTAAATTACGTACATTTTTTCGTTCCGACTTTGAAGCAATACTGTCACACAAACGTTCTGCAGTTTCATTCAACATGCTCTGCAGTGGAACCATTACCTCTATTTCTAACTTCTCATAACCTGCAAAATGACATTCACTCATAGCTTCTTTAATTTTCCGGTATGATGGGTATATGGGACAATTTCTTTTTCGACTGTCCTTTGACAAAGCAGAATAACTATTTTTATTGTAGTGATATTCTAAATAAAAAGCTAAAGCTGATTCTTTTGAGTGTTGCGTTTGATTTAAATCTTCACATGAAGCAGCACTTGGTCGCTTCATAGGATCCTTCAAAATGTACTCGTTTTCTCTTGGTGTTCTTACTGATTTTTGACGTTTTACATGGCCGACCTGATTTTTGCTTCAAACTTTTGGTGTTGCCCATTTTGAAACGTTATTTTCCTTGGATTATAATTATTTTTATCATCATTCATAGAAAATAGGTAGAAAAAGTACAAGTTATCTAAAACAATGTATTGTTCGGAGGTAATTTTCTATGAAGAGTAACATATTGAAGCTTAAAAACCTTACTTTAGATTATTCCAGTATGGAATAGTATGTGCAATTGCATCTCCTTTTAATTGTAACAAAAATATATTGTTTTCTGTTCAATAATGTCTCATGAACGAAAAATTTTTTACTTTCTGTCAAAACAATTGATATTTTCAATAAAATGCATTACTATGGCAACAGTTATAGCAGTAACTATTCCTCAATGGTTCTCATTTTCATTTTTTTAAATGATGAAAGGCAATTTCAAGTTATGTCCGTATCGTTTTTACCATTTCTATCCGCCATACTGAATTTTGTCTGTTTCACCCTAGATGCGGAGTCAGTGACTTTGATTTTGATAGTTTGACCTCGGATTTGAAATAAGCGACCCCATAAAACTCAAATACCATTCTTGCTATCTGGATTTGGTTTTCGAGTATTTTTTCTTGATTGTTCTCTTTACCATTGCGTGGCATTTTGATTTATTTAGATTTGAAGGGTCCATTTGATTTAAGAGTACATAAATTCTTTCTTTAATTTGATTGAATGATTCTACAATAAGAATATCTTTATCTTTGTTTTTATCAATATTATAGCTTGAACTAGAATTTGAATTTGCTCTTGATTCTAATCTTGACCTAAATCTTGAACTTGAACGAGAACTAGAATTCGAATTCATATTTGAGTCTAAACTTGAAGTACTTGTTTTCCAACATGATTTAGAGATTGAGTTTGAGACTTTATCAGTACTCGATTTCGAACTTTATTTAGGAATTGAGTTTGAGTCTTCATCAGTACTTGATTTCGAACTTGATTTAAGACTTGAGTTTGAGTCTTTATCAGTATTTGATCATGAACTTCATTTAGAACTTGAGTTTGAGTCTTCATTAGTATCTGCTTTCGAACTTGATTTAGAACTTGATTGTGAGCTCGAACAAGAACTTGAATTTCTTTTTGAATGTGACCTTGACTTGGGCCTCGAACTTGAATGTGTCGAGTATGTTCTTCCTTTATTAATTTTCATTATTTCAAAATATTCTTTTTCTATTTTTTGTTTTTTAAGCTGTTCTTGTGTTATCGTAGCACGTCGTGCAGAATTTTTTCTATCAGGATTTGATGATTGTGCAGTTTTGCAGATATGCGAATGGTCTACAAAATCATCTTTTACGCTCCAAAATTTTTTTATTAGATTCAGAAATTCCATTGGAAATGATGAAATATTTATATCAACGTTTTCAGAGTTAGATAATATGGAATTTAATATAATATTTATAAAACTCATTTGATTTTTTTTCTTTGTTATCATCATACAATTTTTTTTTATTATATTTTCATAATCTTTTTTATTTAGACTTCCGTGTGTTTGTAAATCTAAATCTTCAGCACCCAATTTTTTATGAATTATAATATTTGCCGAGGTTAGAGTCTTACCTACTTTGTAAACAATGTCAAAATCGTACTCTGCTAGTTTCAGCTTCCACCTTATCACTCTAGAACAAGGGTCTTTACAGTTTTGGAACCATACTAAGGGCTTGTGATCGGTGACAAGCGTAAATTTATGACCATACAGATAAGAGCGAAAATGTGTTACGCAAAATATGATGGCTAGAGCTTCCTTTTCGTATGTATCATATTTAATTTCATTGTTGTTTAAGCTTCGGGACGCGTATATGCAATGGACTTATATTTACCTATTTTTCCTTAGGATAGAATTCCTTCAACGGCGAGTCCGGGCGCGTCTGTTGTTAGTATAAACGGTTGCGAAATATCTGGTCTTTGTAATAAAAGTGCACTACATAATTTATTTTTTTAAATGTTAAATGCGATTTTTTGAAAATCTGTCCAGATAAATGGTGTGCCTTTCTTTAATAATTTCTTTAATGGTGCGGCGATCTTTAAAAATCCCTCGATAAATTTTTTATAATATCCGGCTAATCCAACGAATTCTTTGATATTTTTAGGCCTTTCGGGAGTTGGAAATTTCATTACTGCTTTTTTTTTAGGATCTGGTCGAACCCCACTTTCATCAATAATTTGTCCAAAGTATCTAACTCCAAGGCGTAAAAATTCACATTTATCTAGTTGTAATTTGAGGTTTGCATTACGTATTCTGTTTATCAATTTTGTAAATTTTTTATCATGTTCTTCTAAGGAGTCCGCATAAATCACTATATCGTCTAAGTAAACAAACAATTCGGTGCTTTGAACGTCAGTTAAAACTAAATCCATAAAGCGTTCTAATGTCTCAGGCGCGTTTTTAAGACCGAAGGGCATACGGGTGAATTCATAGTGTCCGAATGGAGTAGAAAAGACTGTTTTATGTGAGTCTCTAGGGTCCATTTTTATTTGATGAATTCCCTTTCCTAATTCGAATACAGAAAAGTGATATTAGGGAGTGGGTATCAATCGCTAATAGTTTTTTCGTTAAGTTTTCGAAAATCCAAAATCATGCGTTATTTTATATTTCCTTGGGAGTCTGGTTTTTTAGGGACAGAAAATACTGGAGTATTATATGGGGAATGTGATGGCTTCATTACTTCTGTTTTAATGAATTCTTGAACTTGTTGTTGAATTTGTTCCTTTTGAACATGGGGAAGTCTATACGGTCGCGAAAAAATTGGTATTTCATCCTTAGTTGGAATACTGTGTTGTAAGACATTTGTGCCTTCAAGTATTTGTCCTGGTATATGGAATCGGTCTGCATTTCTTGTCATGAGTTCTTCTACATGAGCATATTCTTCTTTATTTGAATGTTCGAGACGTAATAATTTTTTTGTCGACTGGACTTGTTAGAAAAACTTCGTTATCATTAGACTTTAGTTCCTCAAAGTCAAGAATTTCTATAGTTGGGATTGCTAATACTATTGGTTCTTCACGAGTATTAGCGATTTTTAAATATGTTTTGCCGTTATTATTTTTAACTATTGCGTTTCCCAAATTATTACTATCTTTAGGCAACAATTCTGGGACGTAGCCTATTTCTCTGTCTTGATTTTTAACATATATATAGAAGTCACAAATTGCTTCCGAAGAGTCAAAGGGATGGTATTTTCGATTGATTTCTAACTATTTTTGGGCGTAATTAATTTTAGCTTTATTATTCCTAAAAAATCCCGTACCCAAAACTCCATCATGTTCGACTGGTACTTCGTTCGCGATTTAATTAAAAATTGTAGGGAATCCAAAAATATTAATTGAAATTTGTCCTGAAGTAAAAAGTGGATGTTCATTTATTCCTGTTAGTCTAAGGCGTTCGTTTTCATCGATAATCAAATCTGAATTAATTGACGCTATTTTAAGTAAATTTGGTTCGGATCTAAGTTTCCTTGATTTTGTGGTTGCATTTGTGATTCTTGTAAATTATTATCATATATACATTTGCGACAATCTTCAATTACATGCCCTCGTTTTTTACAGTAGTTGATATTATACTATTTCTTGTCTTGTGGACATTGGAATTGATTTTGAGGATGCT